>CM037152.1:1322531-1555031 GCA_020921065.1 Vaccinium darrowii | reverse complement strand
CCGCCATCGTGACTTGGTGGGTCTCTCTCTTCTTTCACCAAGCAAGCCAACAAGCTTCACAGTCTCCAAACCGTGCACGATCACTTAAACAACTGGTCCCGACCGACTCGGCTCTGATACCAGATTGTAGAGTTTGAACACAACAAACAAAGGTAATTTTATTGATTACAAGCACTTGTACACTTAAGTTGTGTACAACAACACACACTATCACTCACAATGGAAGACTCTCTTTTACACAAGAGGACACACACACAATCTAGGAAGACACTTTAACTTTAGACACAAACACCTTAGTACTTGGACACCTTACACTAGGACTCTCACTCACTTGCTTGGAGTCTCTCTTTGTTGCCCTCACTTGCATTCACATGCATTGCCACAAATGAAGACCCCATGCCTATTTATAGGCACCAATGGAGTATTCTAGAAGCACATATTACTCCATGCTTCTAGATGCTTCTAGTGAAGCCCATAAGCTTCCATCATATTCCGGAATATTCTTGTACCATCCGGAATGTTCTAGTGTAGTCCATAGTATTCCGGAAGTATCCGGAAGACTCTAGCAAAGTCTAGAAGTTACCGGAAGATTCTAGCGTAGCCTAGAAGATTCCGGAGCATTCTAGAGAAGTCTAGATATCTCCAGAATAGCCCGGAAGTTTCCGGCAACATCCGGAAGACTCCGGAAAACTCAAGAGAGGTGGTGATGATCTTTCAACAGAAGCGAAGTGGTTATGGACAGCTTTCGGAAAGTATCAAACCACCCTTTGGATGCTATCATTGGAACTAACCCCCCAGTCGACTCCATTAATCAGATGGTTACTAATGAGAATACAAATGTTGCTTTAGTGGAAATGGAATTAAATGTGGAAGGTTTGAATGGAGATGAGCCTGATTTAAGATCGCATGAAGCAGACATCGATGGGCCTCAAGAAGACCATCTACTGGAAGATAACCAAACCGCAATCCAAGCTGCAATCAAAAGTGTCAAAGGCAAAAAGAAAAGGAAAACCATCAATGAAATACTTGGCTTCCCAAAGGTAAAGCAAAGCAATAAAAAAGGCGGCAAGAAATGTGTTCTCTTGAGATCAGCAGTAGCTTGTGCTGCCTTATCAACGTCTATTTCATCAAACGGTATCAACAATAGGAACAAAATGTTATTGAATGAAGCACAAGCTGTTTGGGAAGTCAACAAGCTATACATGAGTTATAACGGTGATGAGGAAGAAGTCATTAGTAAAATTGCAGAATTGAAAGCCCAGGATAATACCAGGGCTGTTTCCGTCCTCTAAATTTGCAGAATTGGTAGTGGCCTTGGATCATAAGGGGACACTCTAAGAAGGAGAAAAAGGGAAGAATTAAGTAGTTTCTAAAGGAAAAAAAAAAAGAAGAAGAAGAAGAAGCCAAGCAAGGTGCTATTTCAGACGACTTCTTAAAGTCTTTAATCTTTATGGTGGGAGGATCAATTTCATTTTTTGGATGTTGAAACTTCAGGAACTCCAGGAGGGATGTTGAACTTTTGGAACCCAAAATCCTTCACATTAGTGGGAAGCTGTGGCATATGAAAGTTATTCTTAATAACTCCTTCAACTATGTCTACTGACCTTGCTTTTGGTATCTTGGATCAGTCTTGTTTTGTGCTACTGCTACTTCTTGGAAGTATTCAATCTAGCTGCTGCTGCTATGGTGCATTCCTCCCCAGTTAGGCTGTTACTTGTGGTCTAATCCTCGGCTGATGCTTGAGGTGTCTTTGTGTGGATTTGGGTCACAATTTTATTGTCTATTGGATGTATCAATCTGCTCCGCTTTAGATGTTTTAAATCTCTTTGAGCTGATGCCACTGTGAGTTGTTATGCTGCTGCTAGTCTTTTGATTGTTGGGGTCCAGGTTGCTACCACCTCTTTCATTTGGACAGGACTTCATAGTTTCTCTTGAGACCATTTGGGCTTCTTTCTTGCTAAATTTCATTTGGGTTCTACATTTTTCTAGGCCGCTGCTTCTCATTGCTAAATCTTGAGTTCGAACCATCTTAAGATATGTCAAGGCTGCTGTTTCTTCCCAAATTGTATTCATGGAGCTTCAGTGGAGTCAAGGATAGTGCTTGGAAGATGATCCTATACCTGCTTCTTTTTATGTGGAATTGCTGTATTTTGGTTGGTAACTTGCCAATCTCTTTTGTTAGCCTTTTCCCTTTCGGGTCCTAAGTGGCATATGATTTTCGGTTCGCGAAGGTGCCAACCTTGTTGGGATGCTCGTTTTCCGTTGTGATGCCGTTTCTCTTAGGCTCCCTTTAATCTTTGTAATTCATTTTCAAAGATTAATAAAATCTTTTTTGCCGTTCAAAAAAAAAAGAATGTGATTCCTGATAACTTATCCAACCAGGAATCACATTCCTAGACTGAGTGAGAATTTGATCCCTCCCTTATCTCATGAGAATCTTAGATTTCTGACTCATTCATTAAAAAAAAAGAAATATTGACTTTAACAAGTTTCCAAAATAATTTTTTCCTGCATAAGATTATTGAATTAATCCAAACACCGAAATGCAATTCCTCCAGATATTCAATTCCGAGGAATTCAATTCCCAGTAATCATATTCCTATTCCTACTCAAGAAAATTCTCAAGAATTCGATTCCCGGTAATCTTAATCCTAATTCTATTCAAGATTCTGGACATCTAAACACAACTTTAATTCTTTTGATGGTGGGTCAAAGGGAACGAGCAATAAATTTTAAGTACTATAGGCCTTTTTTTCTTTGTGTGTGGGAAGTTGGGGCAACTTAATAAGAATAATGGATTGTTTTACAAAAACCTCAATCAGCTGGCCAAACCATCCATTAGTATTTCAACCATCATTTACAAGTAACATGTGCAACAACTGAAGGAAGATTATGCACAAAGACTCAAGGTAAAAATTCAGGAATATGGCGCCCAAGCATAATGTAGTCCTGCCGACAATTAGGGCATTCAAACCTCTCTCTAGTTATCCACTTGTGGATGCAATCAGGGTGATACGTGTGCCCACACATAGGGAGGACGCTCACCCTAACTCCATCGACAAATCGGTCGAGACAGATACTACACTCGGTGTTACGTGATCCTACCGTAGCATCAGTAGGGTAAGTAAACACAGGAAGGGAATTAAGTCTCCTCTCCCTGGTCAAGCACCTATGTACTGATCTGTAACACAAATAAAGTTATCCAAAACTAACGTATATAACAACTATGATAATCACTACTAGCCAAAGCCGATTAGGTGCAGTTGGTCGACGGTTACTCTGTATAGGCAGGTGTGAACCGGGCGCAAGTTGCCCTTCTATGGATTCCAGAAAGCTTAAGATCGCCATGATTATGATACCAAGATAAACTTGAGCTAGAAAAATGACACGAAACACGATATGTATGAGTAATAAGTTATTTTTTGGTACAAGAGTAATAAGTTATTGACTTGACACGGTGATCGCATTGGCATTTCAAACATTTCCAACTTTTCCACATAAACATCACACGGATCTACTTCCATTTGCCCCACAAAAATCCCAATTTTAAAGGTGTGCAAGCTTTTGGCTTTTTTAACCAATGTCCCTAGTGTATTAGGGAAATGTCAATCTAGTCCCCGATAAAAAGATCAAGTTTATTTAGTCCCCAATATTCACATCCCTAAGTCTAACTTCGTACGTGCTCACTGTCAAGTGCAAGGATATATTTTATTGCTAACTAAATTGACATTTTACTAATACATTGGAGACCAACTTTATCTATATTTTCCCAAATGGGGGTGATAGCTAGCTAGGAGGAAAGGAAGGGAGTGACAACTAGTATATAGTCTTGTATATATTTAATATAAGGGAAAAAAAAAATCTAAGAAGTTTAAAGATGGAGGTGTCAAGGAAGCAGAGGATCCAAGTCCATGAAATTGCTGGTCGTGAAATAAAGTTTCCAATAATATAAGAGAAAAAACGTAAAATTGTGAAGGAAAAAACGTTTTAACTTGAGAATCAAATCACAAACCTGTAAGCACTTGACGTCCATGATACTCCTATTAAATTTCAGCTTCTTTAAAGCTGCCCCCTTCTTAACCTGGAACAAGAAAAAACAAATCTCTCTCACAAAATTCAATGAAATATTTGTTTAATGCATGCTGGCCTTATTAATTTGAAACCTCGAATATGAAGGAAATGCAGTTTGATCAAGTGAGAGAAAAATGCTTATAAATTTCGTTGCTCTAAGTAAGGATTGATTTTATATAGTTTGCTTCGTTCTTTTATTCGCTCACTAGTTAACTAAATTACGGTCAATTTATCATTTGGTGCTCTTAATAAGAAGAGGTTTTTTTTTTTTTTTAAATGTTTTTATCCCCTAAACTATGCACATTTTTTCTACTTCATTCCTAAACTATCAATTTGACGATTTGATCCCCTCAACTACCAGTCCATTATTTATTTCGTCCAATCGATAACAGAACTCAAACATTTGGACGGAAAAATAGCTCACGTGCCTATTACATGGATAGGATCCCAATTCCCAACCCAAATAACAGGGGTAAATTAGACATTTGACTCATAGAAAATATACATGGGACGACAGTGAACTAGGATGACGGCGAATTGGGGAAGACGACGGTAACGGGACTTTGGCAATGACTTCACGAATTGGGGAAGGAAGTGTGAACCGAATTGATGGTGATACGGGGTGCAAACGCGAAACCCACTTCTTTCACTCTCTAGACCTCCATTCTCTCTCTCTCTCTCTCTCTCTCTCTCTCTCCTTCCTTTACCTCTTTGTTTCTGGAATCTGGATACTAGTGTTGTGTTCCATTAAAGCTTAAAACTAGTTCAAGACCAAAAACATGAAACCCCGGTTGGGAAAAATATCAATTATAGACTGATAAAATATATATAAATCTAATTTTATTGTTTCACATTTTATACTGAATCCATTACAAGATTAGAACAAAACCCAATTACGAATACCTCACCAGAAACAGAGACAGCTTTTGCAGGATTTTTTCTTCCAATAAATGTGGCAATTGAGAGGGAGAGAGAGAGAGAGAGAGTAAAGTGAGGTGATTTTGGTGGGTGCAATGTACTAAGAGAGATATAGGTTGATGGATACATGCAAAGAGGTGAATGGACATACAGAGAGCGGAGTAGATGGTTTTAGATTTGAGGGGTTTTCGTTTGTGCAGAAGAAAGGGTATTTTCTCTTCCATGAGAAAAGATTAATTCCACCGGTGGTGGAAACACTAACTTTTCCTCCAAACCAATAACACGCTACATCACCAATTCAGTACAACATTTGTGATTTATTAACTTATTACGTTGGAAACATGTTTTCCTCTTTCTCCAAATTCCAGCTCAAACCTTTCGAGTTTTTAGAATTACGCACAAGCCCCAAAACCTTATTCAAGTGTCAACAGTAACTACAATCTGTTTTGTTTTTTTTAGCAGCCATAATATGTTCATTTTACAATAAAGACACACACACACAAAAAAAGACATTGTTAAAAATCAGGTAAAAAATGCACAGGTAATATTTTTTTGATCGGGAATATTACAATTTTTATTCCCGAGCATTTCTTTCCTGAAAAATGAAACCATTCATCCCAATAATGAGATCCAAAATTCTAAAAAATGAAAGAAGTTAGTCAGAGTCACATTTCACATTTCATAGTCCACAACTCCACATAACAGCTTCATTTACAAAAAAGCTTTGTTGTCATCTACAATATCATTTAGGATCAAAATCCACAAAAAAAATAAAAAAAATAAATGCACAAACATTATAAGCAGTCAACTGTAAATAAGTAAGAAAAAAATTATCATGAACAAGACATAATTTTTGCACATTGGATATCAACCAGTAGTGTTCTTAATTGTGGGGTTTATAGATTTGGGGTTACGGGTTTGCAGATAATAGCGAGCTAGAATAGAAATTTTACATACAAGCCCTAAATTTATATGAAGAAATCTCAGCCCTAATACATAGCTGCTTTCTCACAAACACATAAAAATATGTGCAGATTATATTTTATTGTATAGGGAAACAAAAGACAAAAGTGTGAAAGAATAGAATACTCAGCTGGTGGAGGCTGTGGCTGAAGATGTTGAAGACAACGACTTTTATTTTTGAATGGCGGTGAAGACAAACTGGTAATGGTGAGATAATCCTTTTCTTCTTTTACTCTTCGGTTTAATACCAATAGACAATACAATAAGGACAATGGGGGGCTATGCGTAATTCTGGAAATTTAATAGGGTTGAGTTGGAATTTCCAACGTAATAACTCAAAAATGTTGTACTGAATTGGTGATGTGGCATCATGTTATTGGTTTGGAGGAAAAGCTAAGTATTTCCACTACTGGTGGAAGTAATCTTTTCTCATTTTCCAACTGGGTGTATATTTTCTGTGAGTAAAATATCTAATTTGCCCCTATTATTTGGGTTGGGATCCCAAGTGATAGGCACGCGAGCCATTTTTCCATCCAAATATTGAGTTCTGTTATAGATTGGACGAAGTAGATAACGGACTAATAGTTGAGGGGATGGAATCGTTAAATTGATAGTTTAGGGATGAAATAAAATGTACATAGTTAGGGGATAAAAACATAAAAAAAAACTCTAATAAGAAATGTGGCTCACATATACAATTTGGATAAATATAGAGGTGACGGTTTACGACTCATAATTACTATTACAATACTGAGATTTTAGTTTTTATTTTTTGTTTTTTCAACTTCTTGCATGCGTACAAGTAAAAGGTTTTAAAAAAAGGAGTCTGTTATTGTAAGGACAAAAAAAGGTAGTATATGCCTGCAAGCATTTGTTATTGCTGTAAATACCGTATAATATTTTGGATATTTTCCTCCCCATTTCTGGTAACATAGAATTAATCAACTTATAAATTATGTCAAGTGCATTATGTATATGCCGAGCCAAAAAAAAGTGCAATGTTTACGTACGTAACTCATATCTTTGTAGCTATCCAAATCAAAAGGTAATACGTCTCTCCCAAAAATACCTTTCATTACAAAAATACAAATGTTAAAATTTCAAAAAATAAAAAACAGCGATTATCCGAAACCTCACCAACCAACCAATTAAGAAACCTCACAATTGCTACATAATTATTCCTCTCTTTGAATATTATGCTGTAAGCCCAATAGACCGAGTTTCCTTTAGTTTGGCAAATCCATGCCCAAAACATAGACATTTGGGTTTATCGTATTTTTTATGGCACTGTAATCTTCGGTATTTATTTTTAGAGTGTCTGTTTTAGGTGTGGAAAAGAAATCATATCAATATGTATTTTTATTTCGAGTGCGGTAGTTTTTTTAGTTAAAGACGGATTACTTATTTTGAAGACAAAGATTGGATTTGGAGAATATGGAAGTAATACGGAAATAATATGGGATTTGGAAGTCATACAGAGGAATACGGATTTGGAGAATATGGGATTTGGTGATATGCTAGGATTTGGTGATACGTTAGATTTTGGCAACTATATCATTGGAGATGTACAAGGAAAGAAGTTAGATGCTGCACATTTTGCTCAAGCATTTCGAGGCTCTTTATTAGCAAAACATTCCGTTTGTTTTTGCTGGATTTTTTGCTCGAGCAAAACAGCCGGCAAAAATGCCCGATTTTAGCAACTATAAAATCTCAGCCATTAGGTCGAAAATAATCAGAGCTGCAGTGATAAGAATCCTAATACAAATATTTCCATCTCTCATCACTTTCGGCGGCTAGGGTTTGTGAACCTTGAAGAATTGTGAAGGCTTGTGAATGCCGTGATTTTCAAGATCATCTTCAAGGGGTTTGTTCTTCATTAGAAACAATCAATCTCTGAGTAAAGTCCTTTCGTGGAGTTCGAGAGGCGCTTCAAAGTCCTTCGGTGGATTCCGGGAGGCAAACGGAAGGCTTGTGGATTCAAGGCAGCGGCAGTCAAAGCACTAGGTGTGGTGAACGAGGATTCGGCAAGTAGTTCTTAGGTTCGATTGGTGAGGATTCACGATCGTTGGTAAGATTGCTTGTAACTACACATTGAGTATAGTGTTTTTGATTCCTTCCCGTGGTTTTTACCCGTATTGGGGTTTTCCACGTATATCGTTGTGTTCTTCGATTGTTTGCTTTCCATTGTGTGATTGATTGACTGTTTGATTTGTGGGCTAATTTTTTCAAAAGATTAAACCATAGCAAATCTATAAACCTAGGCAAACTAGGGTTTTTACATATGCCCATTTGTCGGTGTAGGGACTTGCATTTATATTGTTGACTCTCGTAACCTGGAATCTAAGAACGAACAAAAACAGAGGTTCAAAAAATCATGCTTTACGGTAGATTTTAAGGAAGATGTCTGAAGTGAAAGAAGTAGTACTGCCTATTCAATTTAATTTATATATTTAACTATCATCACCTCCCAGTCGTAACGATGAGAATTCTAAAAGTTTATATAAATAAATGGAAAAATGTAGTGCAATTTTATTAAGTTCATAATACCGTGTGCGTTGATGTTGTTGTCTGACTTGTCTCCGGCCGGCCTTGCGAATCGGATACGAAAATGGTGGATACCTGTCGACAATTTGACACCAAATTATAGACTCTCTGAACGATCAGTACTAGCTAGTGGAAAGGGCTGAGAAAAAAATAGGAGAAGATGGAAGAAGATAGAGCTAGAGAATTAAATGGGAAGAGTATTTAATAGACGAGAGTGAAGTAAAGGAAGTTGGGAGAAAGCTCTCTCTTTGGAATAAGGACAAAAAGAAAGTGTGAAAAAAAAACCTGAGTTTGTTAACAAGAGTTGTTTAGCTGGTAGCAAAGATTAATGGAGAGAATTTGACAAAAATAGGTTAACTTAATCTATTCAAAAATGATATGTGCAAGGAAGATTTGCAAGGCATCACGCAAGAAAGGCGCTACGGGGCCCAGCATGGATCCCAAACGGCTTATCTAAGCCGCTTAAAAATTTTAAAAACACATTTCGAGTGAGCTTGCGGGAAACCAGCTCTATCTGATATGTGTGGATGCTTTATCCAAACTTTCATTTTTGAATGGCTCGGATGAAAAAAATAAAAAATGAAAGTTTGGATCGAGCATCTAAACATGTTGGATGGAGCTGGTTTTTAGTTGGCCCCCTCGAAATGTGTTTCTAAAATTCTTGAGCAGCTCGGATTAGTCGTTCGGAATTCGTACTGGGCCCCGCAAGGCCTTCCCTGCGTAATTTCCTGCAAATCTTTTCCTTGCATATCTTGCATATAGCATTTCTGTAATCTATTTGCCTATTTGGTTTCATTACTTAAGAAGGGGAAAAAAAAATTGGGTACCAAATGGATAACATGTTGCCGAGCCTATGTGATAGTTGATACCCGAACGTTGCATCCGGACTGTCCAAAAAGTGTATTGGAAGCGTGGTCCAGATCGAAACCCCCTCTCTCCTGTTTCTCTCTACCCTTTCTCTCTCCTATTTCTCTCTCCATAATCTGGATCGTCCAAAACCAAAATGAACGGCTGAGATCGTGCTCCTGGGTACCACGTAGTATCTGCTCGGCATTGAAGAATTGCTCCTCAAAAAAGATGCTATGGCTCCTATATTAATTTTATAGCTTCTCTAATTGAGCATGATTGTAAAACAAGCTAATCAATTGTCTAAAACTGATATTTTAGATAGCCACGCATATGAAAGTGATCAATATGAAAAAGGAATGGCCATATTATGTCTAGGTGACGTTAATTCCTCTAATTTTTTTTTTTTTTTACTATTTAAACTACAGACAAAAATCAAAATTTTCTCTCATTTGGGTTTTTTAGGTGATATATGTGAGAAAAATGACTCATATTGAAATTCATGAAAACTAATACAATAAGAACAAAAAAAAAAAAAAAGCCAAATAGTGGAACGACAACTTAGATTTATTTTGATCTAAAAAGTTAAGCATATTTTTTTTTCTTTTTTGAGTTTCAAAAAACTATTTGTTTTAGGCTAATAAGTAACTCCTACAGCATTTTAGGCCAAAATAAATATATATAAAAAAAAAGCCTTTTACTTTTTCCCCTAATAAGTCAAAAAGCATGCTTAACTTTTTTATGCCAAAATAAGTCTTAGTCCCACTCATCATGCACTTCATGCACTTTCCCTCTCTTCTTGAATATTGAAACATGCAAAAAAAAATTATAAAGAGCAAGAAATAATATATATTAAAGGGTGATTGCTAAAGTACTATTACTGCAGTGTTGAAAGAAAATATCACTACCTAATTAAAACAAAATAATTATGACTGGTCAGTTTAGCTAATTATTGTTAGCCATCTCATTGGCCCATGCAGGCAAGTACCCCTGATCAATTTGCATTTACCTAATTGGTTCAAAGAATTAAATATTTGAAATTCATCACTTGGTGTGGAGCTACATACACCCTTTCGTGTCCACAATACGAGGTGAAATTTTAGCTTCGATCTTGACATAGTTACAGTGGTTATGAAGAGAACGATAGACAGATGGGGCAGGAAGAGCAGATAAGATGAAACTTTATCAGAAGGGGTTGACAGGCTTGTCAACCTTTCTAAGAATTCACTTCATAAGTAAATGGAAAAAAAAGCAATAGTGTGCCATATGCGTAGGAATAGCAATGGGGCGGGGCGGGGTGGCTTTTGGACATACCCGACCCCGGCCCAAAAATTATCACATGGATCTAACCTTAAGTCCATTCCGTTGAGTAAATTATTAGCTTTTTTGACACAACAGAATTCCCAAGATAATAGTTAGCGTACTATTCCAAACGATGATAGGTCTCGAATCCTCGAGAGTTCTTGAATCCACAGGAAGAAAGAGATTTAACTCAGAGTTGTTTATTGAATAAAAGGTGCCGAATAATAGAGGTTACATGCCCTTTTATAGGGAAAACTAGCAAACCCTAACAAAAACTTACAAAAAAATAAAATATCCTGAAAATTGGGGAAACTCCCAAAATTGAAAACTAGAAAGAAAAATAAGATATTCTCAATTGGAAACAATGAAAACGGAATTACATACTAAGAGTAATTCGTAATCTAATTATTACCTAAAATAGCAAAATTACTAAATTGAAAGACTAAACGAATGAATTTGGCCAAAAACCGCCATCAGTCACGAACTTAGGGTCGTGAGTATTGACCGCAGCGTGATTCTGCTTCAGCCCACCAAGTTTGGGCCTATTCCGGGCTTGTCAATAAATTACCGAAATTGGCAATTATCAATTAGAAGTTGTTTAGGCCTCCTAGGGTTTGACCGGTCCTTGATTATAGAATTGGGCGGCTACTTGTTCTACATCATTTTTAAATTTTTCACGCTTTACTAGATAGGTCATTCTCATTGCATACATCAAATAAAAAGGCCCAAAAACCTTAAAAGCCATCTTGAAACAGGTTAAGCTTGAACAAATGGAGCTGGAGTCATGATCCTATTGGTAAGAGATGACTTCTGCCCCCTCCCCTTCAAAACCAAGGCGTACAAGACACAACTAGAGATATTCATCAAATGGACAAAACCTGCAAGTCTCTGAAATGATAATATTAAAAAAAAACATTGCGTTGCGTTTGATTTGTAATTGAAAAGACCAAATCTTAATCATAAAATTGATTGTTGTGCCACATATAGTTTATTATCTCATTTAAGCCAAACCATTTTTAATCATAATACTCAATCACTCATATTTCAGAATGGTGACATCTCATTAATTTTTTTGCCTTTTTATCATCATATGTATTTAAAGTATGAGGGATAGACAAACAACGACTTCAGAAATTTTGACTTCTGGGATAATTTTTTTTTGTTCTATAATAGTCCATAAGATTGCTTGATTTTCTTTTAAGTCAATAATTTTCTTATCACTTTTTTCAAAAATCGAACTCAATAAATTGGTGTCAAATAATAAATGAAATGATGATAGAGTTATTTGTGCCCCCAATTTTAATCCACAGTCATTGAACAAACTTAATTTAGTCTCCAATACTCTTATAACACAAAGTATAATTTTGGGTTTCTATACACAAACTAGCAACCACAATAATCGAAGTGTTTTTTTTATCAAATTCTTGTCTATGTCACGGACTCACGATTCTATTCTCATGAATTTTGATTTATATAAAATTGAATCTCCAAATACTCAAAAAAATATACTCCCTTAATACTACAATAAATAACTAGAAAAATAAAAGCTATTAAATACTTCAAGCAGAGAGAGATGAACGCGTTCTATTCAACTCTAAGGAAATAGTTGAACACGATGAACAGTTTTAAGGCGCTGAATTATTATTAGTTTTAAAATAGTAAGTAATATTTTTCTCGCAGGGTTGATCCTACATCATTATACCTAGTACCGCCACTAGAAATATCGATTAACTTCTGACATTTGTTCTGCATTGTTAGAGAGTCATTCTGATATAAAATATGAGTGACGAGATTTATTTTGGCGACATTTAATCACAACACTCCAACACCCATATTTTGAAATGCTAACGATTTGTTTTTTCTAATTTTTTACACTATCTCCCATATTGACGATGTGACATAGACTCATTGGTAATAGTTATATTCATATTTATACAAGATTACACTGTTAGGGCAACCACAAGTGAGTGAACAAATACCTCTCCAAGCCATTTTACCAAGGTAAATCCCAAAAAAAGCCCTCTAAGAGACTCAATAAACAGGTTGGTAAATTAACTTTGCAAACAATGTCTCCCTTCATTTGATGCGCCACTGTTCACTAGCCTCTTAGTAATTTTTAATGCTCTCTCTCTCTTGACTTGATTGACTCGGGAGCACCACCAAAACCATTAATCAATGCTCCAACAAACCCATTACTCATTATTTAATTAAAATAGGGAGGGCAATAGAGAGGAATTGTTAGAGTTTTGAAAGAAACGTGGGTTGCTAAAATGAAAAATGTGCACTAGAATACTATTTTTAGAGAAAAATTTATTGAGGCTGTTGGGAATGGCCCTATATCATCTTTAGGGAATGAGTGATAAGAACTAACGGTCAACTAACCAATGGGAGTAATTGAAAGGTTAATACAAATCCAACGGAGGGGAAAATCATCTCATACACAGAGGAGAAATCTGTACATAATGCAAGTCTCGGAGGTGTAAGTGAAATTTACCCTAATTTTGACGCAACATTGAAACTATTAAGAAAAAGACAATTCAATCAAGAACAAGAAGCAACTGCTATTAACTGATAAGCCCAAATACTCCAACCAACTATGACCCAAACTTCCTGGAGAGAGAGAGAGAGAGAGAGAGAGAAGAAGAGAGAGAAAGACAGAGACCTGATTGCAATGCAGCACTTGAAAATGCCCTAATTTCTGCAACATCACACGTCCCGTCCTCAATGGCTTCTAATTTCTGCTCTATACTGATCATTGCCATCGCATTCTTCCCCATTTCATCCTGCCTTCCCTTCATTGTGCTCCACGGTATCTCTTTGCAGCTGATTTTTGTTCTTTACTCCGATACTGTTTGTTTGTCGCATATGAAAGGAGTGGATGATCATCTGATTTGTCTATCTTAAGCAATCCATGTTTACTGAAACTTTTTTTCTTTTGGCTGTTAATGTAAGCTCGCAGTTTAGATATCACTATATCAATTGAGCTTGCAATCAAAAGGACAAATCAATTTTGGGCGGATTTACTTAAGCACGTACTACATCCGTCCCAAAAGATTGTCTGGTCTGCAAACTGAGAAGTTAAAAATAATGCATTTTTTTCTGCCGCTAGTTACTAAATATGCTTAAGTTTACCCAAAAAAAGTTTGAATTTTTCTCGGTAACAATGTATTTTTTGAGTTCTTGTTTCGTGGACAAGACAATCTTTTGGGGACCGAGGGAGTAATTAATTTTTTAATTATATCCTTACTGTGGTAAATATTATAAATTTTGCAAGACGATCAATAAAAGTAGGTTTGGTGTCGCAGCAGTTTGTGCTGTGAGATTGCGGGTTTAAATCAATCCTGCAGAGAGCAGTTTGATAGGTCGGGATTGAATTACGATAAAAATTGGTTCTTCTACCGTATGACAAATTAAAATAAAAAAATAGAAGTGATCAAAGTGGAAAATATTGAATTGAATCCGAAAACGAAACTTTTCAGTTTTCAAACAATTAAAAAGATTGAAAGTTTGATTTTTTTGGCCTGTTTTAAAAGGGAACAGTAACACTATATGGATTTATAGAGTGTTGGTTTCTATGTTTTTGGCATTTTTGCTGTCTTTGCTTGTCAAAGATTTTAGCTATGATTTTTTTATGTTGCGGTTCTTCATTCAAACTTGCAATTATTATGCCTATTATGCCAGGAATTGGAGATCAATGCGCCAATCGAGGAGTTAAACGGTTCACTCAGAAACTCGCCAACTGGTCGAACTCCGAAGGATTCTGCATGTATGCTATACGGGCTAACTGTGATTCTTTTTTTCTCCCTGCAGTGGCCTTTAGGTCCAAGTGAAGTTTTTAACTTGTTCCAAGTGAAGTTATAAATAAATCAGAGTACTTTGTGAACGAAGTGACTAGAACTGGGTAATTTTGTTGGTGAAAAGTTTTAAGTTTTTGACTAAAAAAGCTAAAAAAATTCTGGCTGGGACTCAGATTTTTGTGTAAGCATCGTCCCTGATTCTTGTGTCGTCCATTTCAGATTTTTGTGTCCATGAATTGGAATATTAAGAAATGAATCTGTGACCAAACAGAACCATAGTTTGTGTACATAAAATGACATATTATGCTACAATGATTGATGTAGAGAAATTGGAGATGGCACTTGGGACTCCTGGTTTATGCCCCTGCAGGAACAGGTAGGACAGTCGATGATAGTGTTATTTGGCTCTCCTATTGGAAGCATTTTAATTTGTAGTCTAATTTTAAGTGGCATTGGGTGTAATTTCCGCAGGTTGAAGTTGCTTGTGACAAGGTGGTGAATAGCACCGGGTACCTCTGGGTTTTGATTCGCCTGGTTTTCAAAGTTCATTTGCCTGTTGGTAACTGCATAGTTAAATCTGCAGGTGAAGAAAATGAACGAACTCTAAAACGGTTACAACATAGTTGGTCTCTCCCAGGTATCTTTCAACGAGGGTTAGGATATCACCTTATTTGGTACTGTGCATTGGTAGAGTACATTTTTGCAGAAGAATTACTTTAGGGGCTTCACATACATTTCAGAAGAGTTGCATTTTATTATATACAAAAATGAATTGTAGAAAGGTAAAGAAAATTGTAGCTCCTGGCAACCTCTATTCAAAACCAAACATTCCGAGGCTGTATTATTGCATGATTTGGTGACTGGAAGGGATTAAACAAACACATAGAAATCTTTAAGTGGTTTAATAAATTGAATGATGCGTTGAATGTTTCTTGTAGTTCACAGTTTTAGCCCCTTGCCAGTTATTCATATTGCTATAAAGTATACAACCTATTGTGAATGCCTTACATGTTTTTTGCTTTGTTAGGTTTTCGGAGCATATGTATTCTTTTTTTGAATGAATTGTACTCCTTTATACAGGCTTTGAAGTAAGTTCAGGTGTGATAATTTATTAAAAATTGGCAGACTTCTGAGAGGTAAAAGCGCTGTAGAATTTGTAGCTCCCCACCATGTTTGATGTTTACTAAATTAATGCAAATTTTAACAAATTTTTTCTTATTGCGAATGGGCCCATGTAATTGTTCTCCATCCTTGTCAAACTAAAACTAAGTTCCTATTATATATTTTCCCATTTGTTTTGTAGGTTTTTTAGTTACTAGTTAGCTATCCAAGATTCATTATAAGACCTCCAATCCCCATTGTTCTTATAAGAACTTAGTCGCTAAAATTCTGAATTTTTTTGTTGTTGTTGGACAGGGAAATTTAATTGGTTGAGGTGTTGTAGAGTTTTGCGATGATGCACCGCCTGTAAGGACAACTTGATCAGATATTTTCTTTATTTGTTATTCATGGAAACCACTTTTAGATGGTTTCCTTAATGCAATTTGAGTTACATGTCGTGAATTTTCGGTTGGAGTCTTTTGTTTGCCAGGTAAACTACAGTATCAGGAGATATTATTTAACCAGTTTGATAAATATGGTCTAAGCTCATCATGACAGAAAGCTTTGTTACTTCAATTGGATAATTTAGTCTTCTCAATAGTAATTTTGGGTTTTTGTAAAGCAATTTGTCGCCTATTATTTTGTATTTCCCCTTCTATATTTCTCATATGTCATGGGAGCAGCTGTTAAAGTCAGAAAAACTGCCAAAATTACCTTAACGAGGACACAGAATTCATTTGTGCATTGGACAACTGAGAATTTTGTCATTTGTCTATTCCAGTAACCATTGTGGAGTGTATATCCAGTATTATTTTAAGGGTACCAGCTGGGAATCAGCTCTTTTGGCATCTCTTTTGTAAAATTAGAAAATAAATAATTAACTAAGTTGAATATCTTGGCCCTGGGTGTATTGTTAGGCTAGTGATAAACCCATCCCTTGCTGAGTAAGACTTAAAGAAATCCTTGAATGCAGGCATGCGTATAAAGGCACATTTTAGTTTATCTTGGGTGACATATTACACCTGGTCAGCTGTTTCAGCGATAAGACATTGAGTTAACCACCCAGAATTTCATGTATTTGTTTAGCATTGAACTACAATTTTGTGTGTGTGTGTGTGTGTGTGTGAGAGAGAGAGAGAGAGAGAGTTAAATTTCTCCAGATATTTCCCTTTCTATGTAGATCCTTGCCTTCCTCCATCTCATCCCTTATCTTCCCCCTTCGGCTTTCACAAGCAATTGAATTCTGCTGCAACTATGATGAAGGATGAGCTTATTTTTATGGTCTTGCTCAAATTCTTCTGCTTTTTCAACGTTTTTTTACTTCTACTGTTACTGCGTAGCACATTTTATCCTTTTAAATACTCCATATTCTTCCTCTAGCAAATGTTATGTATGATTTTTATTTCTTTCTTTAAGGGTGAAATTATATTTTTCCAAATATTATTTTGGTCTTCATTTCATACAGTTTGTTTGCTGTTTATAATGTCTGAGCACATGCTGATTTCCTGCGCTTAAAATTTTTTGCGCTGACATTTTCTCCCTTATGTGGAACAGGTTAGAAATTTTATCTCATTAGGCGGACCCCATGCTGGCACTGCTTCCGTACCTCTTTGTGGTGTAAGTGTTTGTGTCTTCCTCAAATATAACCTCATGCGCAGTGCATTTAACCTCATGTAAGTGCTCTTATCTTCCCACTGGTTGGATATGGTGGGAACACTGGGAAGAGATTGGGGCAGCATGGAATTTGGATAACCTATCTGCAATTTGTTAGATAGTGCAAAGCTAGAGAATGGTCATGTTCGTGATTGATGTTCATCGTTGTCCAGTAGTGGTACCTTTTGACGCTTGTCCACTAACGAAAACATATAGGAATAGTGGCTGTGAAGTTCTAATTGTAGGTTCTCTTCACCTTTGTGTATTAGACTATTTTTTCCCTTGCTTGAAGTACTTCTGATGCAGTATCTTTTGTATTTTCATTCTTCTCATCATCTTGCAGTTCATACGGCTAAGGTGTGCTTTTTGATCTGTTCAATGAAATTTAAGTTGTTGGCTGAGGATAAAGACATTTTAAATACGTAATTTTGTAACTATTAAGGGAGTCAGATGATGCAAATTAGGATGAGCAACTCTTGTAAGCTGCTTGGCTTTAGTCTGCGTCTATCAAGATGGTTCACTGTAGGTTTTCCACAATCATGAATCATGAGAAAGCATCCAAACACTTCTTATTTGATTGTACAGGCCGGTATATTTTGTATCTTGGCAGACAACCTTATCAAGTCAGGGGTCTACAGTGACTATATCCAGGTATAAAGCTCTCCCTGAACCTTATTTTTTTATTCTGCATCAGTAGGGGGAACCATGGGTTATATGCTCCTTGTTGCTAACTCTAAACTTCAAATTACTCTGGATGCAGGATCACTTAGCCCCCAGTGGTTATCTTAAGCTACCAAATGTGAGTAACTATTGGTCCATTTCTAAATATATATATGTATGTATATACGCACATGCACAGACGGAGCCTTGAAGTGGGGGGAGGTGGCACGTGCCACCCTGGGTCCAAATTTTTTTTTATTTTTATTTCAATAGCAGTGTTTTTTTTTAATTATTATTATCAAAATGCGTGTATTATTTTTTATATTAAGCATATTGATGAGCAATAAGTCGATGAATTTTTGGATATTAAGTATGTTGATGGATGATTAGCCTATAAAAATGTGTATCCTTTCAGGTATTAAAAATAATTAATTGTAGAACAATTGTACTTTTTCTTATACTAATTATTCCCCCCGCCCGTAACGATAATCCACTACCAAAAAACATCTAATTTTCGGATAAAAAAATAAAATACTTCCGTGCATGATTTCTTACAGTTCTTGATTCAAGTTAAAGAAACAATTGAGATTTTTATCCAAAAATTGCACATTGTATTATAAGAGACTATCTTTGTGGGAGGGAAAGAGAGACAATATTGATTTTGGGTGCCACCTCCCAGTACACATGCATTAATGCATATTGCATACCCATGTGTGTTTAGCCATGGAGGTCGGAGGGGCCAATGATGGGCTGGTTTCTCATTCTGTTTTCTTTGAGTTAACCACGCAGATTAGGCCTTGAAACGTGATATTATTATTTCATGACATCCTTTACTATTCTGTGTTTTTAATAAGCATATGCTTATGACAAAATGATTGCTTGACATGTTGAAATTGGCAAGATTCAAGCCTTAGGGATCCATTTGTCAAATTCGCATTTTACATTTAGAGATCTTGTAATGTACTTTATTTGCATGCTTGAGCTCTAAATCACCTTCTTTTTTGTTTCAGAACATTCCTGGCTATCTAGAGAAATGCAGGTTTCTCCCTAGGTTAAACAATGAACTCCCTGATGAAAGAAATTCCACTTACAAGGAACGGTTCAGTAGCTTGCAGAACCTGGTGCTCATTATGGTTAGTTTGAAGAACTCTTTATCCATTTTGAGATCGAGGTCATATTCTTTCTGTTTATTAGTTATTCGTCTCTTTTAATCTATAGGTCTATTTTTGTTTTCTACAAGTTTCATACTTTGGTTGTCGAAGAAAGCACTTATTGGTACTCCATTTGTTTCTTTGT
Organism: Vaccinium darrowii; assembly: GCA_020921065.1. Classification (NCBI taxonomy): domain Eukaryota; kingdom Viridiplantae; phylum Streptophyta; class Magnoliopsida; order Ericales; family Ericaceae; genus Vaccinium; species Vaccinium darrowii. The sequence continues at coordinate 1,535,880 of CM037152.1, read as the reverse complement.
ACAACAGTTTGAACACGATACTGTTCTGATACCAAAGGAAACCTCCTGGTTTGGATATTATCCCGATGAGGCCTTTGATCCAGTTTTGCCTCCACAACAGGTATCATCTCTACTTGTGAGGAGAAAAACATGAATGCAATGCAAATCGTCTATAATTTTTACATTGGCAGTCTTAGCGATGCTATGGGGTTTAATCTCTTGTGATTTCCCGGTCTAGGATTGCATCTCTTGTTGACTACTGATAAATATAGACAAGACAGCGCCTGTACCATTGCCAGAACTATACCATCCCATCTGTAGTTTCTTAGGAGTATCATTTATCAGCCATCTTTGCATTAGCTGATGTTCAAAATACTTTTTGTTGCTCCTTTCCTCTTGGTCTCTCCCCAGAGTGTTTAAACTTGTCCAAGTTTTAATGCCTTTATCATCTTCCCCATAAGGAATTCTTATGTCTTTATTCTGCTATTGAGTCTTTGGTTTTTCTTGGTGTTATAAATTGTGATCCATGCAGACTAAGCTTTACATTGAGGACTGGATTGGGTTGAAAACTTTGGATGATGCTGGGAAGGTCAGTTTTATCAGTGTACCTGGAAAGCACCTTGGAATCTCTGAAAGCAATGCCAAAAAGTATGTTATTCCTTACTTGATGGACAAAGCATCAAGATAGTTCAGCATTAAAAGGCATAATCCTGGAGGGCAAGGTGTTCGCAATGATAACAACCTTCTTTGAAGAACACTAGGGTTTGCAGATGATTTGTCATCGCCACACGCTTACATTCGGCTTTAGTTCGAAATCTGCTCATGACTAACAATGCCCGGAATTGTATGCAGTCATGAATATCAATGCTCGATTTGTACCGTGACTAAATGGCATTGTCAAACCACAATGACTACGGTACTCGGTTTTGTACATGGACTGGTCTGTCATGATGCTCAATTGCCAGGATGTTAATTACTCATTTCATTATGTGAATAACCACATGAATTTTGGCATCCATCCAACTTCAGACTCTTTGCATAAATTACTGGATAGCGAACCTATCATGGCTGCATAGCTGCATTTATTCGTATGCGCTTGCAGAAATTCTCAATATACACAATGTAAAACTCCAAAAGAGGAAGGAAAGAAAAAAAACCCAAACGTAAGGAGATTTAGAACTGCTGTACAAAGTTTTATTTGGCATCATATTTACGAGAAAGAAACTCAAAGTCGTAAAAGATCTCATATGCAAACCATATGGGCCGATCAGTAGACATGAATGTCTACACTTAGAACTCCCAATCGGTCTGTGGTAATTTGGCAGGTACTATCACTTTGCAGCTTTTGATTTGCCATTTGCTGGGTTTGGCAGCGAAACCATAAGCAAGAGAACCTTGCCAATGCCGACTGGCCGGTGACTTGAATCCTGTAGACTAAACTCAAATCTGTCCATATCTTGCCTCCTATACCACCCGCCTCATGACGTGGATCATATCCATCAAGATCTGCTTCTGTTACCAGAACCACTGTGCTGTCATCGAAAGCCATGAGATCATGTGCAGGAAAAAACCGGGGAGTCTTCAATGTTAGATGGGTCATGTGGCTTGGATCATAAGCTGTTTTCACCTTTAGACGGTAGAAGTTCTGTACAGCCTGCAATTTATGGAGAGTATAGCTCAGGGAACCGAATCTATCTTTGTATTGATACAGTAATCCAACCTCCCAAAACTTGTATATCTTATGTTAACTGAAATGCAGATCGCACTGGCATGAAAAATAGGAATGAGAAGATGGTATGTCACAACTTGTAAAGAGTGGCACAGTACGGGTAGGGCTTCTATAGATAACAAAATGAGAATTTTTTTCGTTCCAAAGACAAATGTCCAACAAAATAAACGTTTCTCTTTCAAAAAAAATGGTTCAAAACATAACCGATTTTTGTTTTAACAATTTCTCGTTCGAAAACTTTGTTTCTAGATTACACATTGTTGAAAAAACATTTGCAGTTCTTTGCCTCACTAAATTCACCGTTTTGGAACAAAAATCCCTCATATTACCAAACGTATGCACCAAAATGTACTTCGCTACTGTATAAGCTGTCCCTGGTAACACAGGTACACCAAAAAACAGAGAATTTTTATAACATGTACCACCAGAACGAAACAAATGCCCCAGGCATGAAATTACTCGATTTCATACACTTAATTAGTTGCTACAAGGGAGAACCCACATTCAAAGGAATATGAACCTCTAAAGATTAAAACCAACATACCTGCCATTGGGAGGAGGCTAGTAGCACCCTTGGCCGAATTGATTTCACGTAACTGTATGCAGCGTCAGGTGTCATCTGCTTGTGTTGTACCTGTAAAACACAAACAAATGTCACGATTCCTCAACTGTTTGTTGATTTTAAGCCTATTTCTGGACATCGAAGCTCACCAGATAACATAACACAATGGTTGTGCTGCGTCCCCGACCAGCTTTACAGTGAACATATGTGGCTCGACCGCATGATGCGTTATCTTAAAAAGGTACAAGGACAAATTATGATAGCAGATTTCCACCAGGAAAAGACAACTCATCATTTATAATGCAGTAAGGGAAATAGTAGTGCAAAGTGCAAACAAGGTACTCCTAACACAGACAAATTTGACAAAGAAAAAGTATAACTAAACAAAACTACTTAAGAACTTGTTTATGACCAAAGAGTCTCCAGCCCAGGCAATAACAGGATGTGTTGCATTTGGATCCAACAGTTCAGACTTCCAGAGAAATAATGTATTTAGAAAGATTAATCCATGATTGGTGGCATTTGCATTTTTGTAACTCAAAAGAGGATCACAATCTTCAATGTGCGCCAGAGTACGTACAGTGCTGTTTGGTAAATACTAAATATTGTAAAACACACCTATGGGCTATGGCATAATTTGGGATTTGTTGAGGATATCCAAAGTATAATAAATCATTGCCTATTGTCAAAAGACTCAAAACTACTAACCATGAATGAAGTCCACAGCTTGGGATATATCACTCAGTGATGGAGCAAAGAGGTAGTCTCTTGTTGGAAGAACCAGATGACTTATCCCATGAGCCTGCAACAAATCAGCATGACCGCACATAAATTGAGGAACACAATGACAACCTCTTCCATGAAAGATGATGACCGTCACTAAACAGGATGTAACAACCCAAAAAAAAAAAAAAAAACATCATGGACCTAAACTGAAGTGCCAAAGCATCTCCTTTTGGCACTACTAAATACTAATGCAGTCAATAAAGGCAATCAAATCCTTGGTTGTCAGATTCTAGCCCAACTAATTAATAGACTAACATAATCAATTTTTTGATTTACCACTCCAGAAAGTCAAGAAAATGGATCAGGACTTATATGACTCCCACCCTAAAATTTATCAGGGATCTAGTTCTCGTATGCATTCATAACATGGAAAGAAAAAAAAATACTAATAACAGAAACAGAAGCAACCATTAACCCCACATGTAAGTGTGCTTGGTGAAACAGGATTTTCTTTACAGAACAAAGCATTCCAGCCTGCAAATACAGAAATCCATAAGAATTGCAAAAAACTCACTTGATATTGAGATGTTGAAACCAAAGTCTCATATGGCTCATTTAAAGTAATCACTCCACCCACACCAAGATCCTTCAAACGTTTGACATCAGCAGGGAATGGAACAGCGCCTAATAGCACAAACTGAAAGAGAGTGCAAATTAAGAATAGACATACTAGAAGTACCACACACAAAAAAAAAAATTCACCTACAGGGAGCTTATCACACTAATAACACAGCAATTTTAAGAACAGTCAAATATGTTAATATTACTAACTCTCTGGAAAAGATGATCAAACAAAACAAACTCTCTGGAAAAGGGGATATTATTAGATCATATTGCGTAGCCAATATATATCTGACCTATACTCTGCGACAATCCACTCACACATTGAATCTCGTGGTGAGAAAAGGTACACAAAATCCAACATGCTTCATCAAGTTGTAACGCAGTAGAACAAAATAAAAAATTCATTCATTAGCAGCAAATTGGCCAACCACCACACTATTTGTTACTTGGTTCCAACAATTCATCCCTAAGTGTAATCATTGTCATAACAACTCTTCCGTGCCAATCAATTGTCCTATCTTCCCAGTTTCACTAAGTAGTTAACATAGAGACAGTTTTCATGTCTCACCATTACCAGAGTACCAGACGTGCTGTATGAAACACCTAGCACTAACAGAAATGCAACTACAAGAGTAAAGTCTCCTGCATTTAGCATAGCTATTTATTACTATTGCAAGTGTTGTAGGCATCCAAAAGAGCATGACAAATGTTACATGCAAGTGGACAGGCGTCCAACTTGCTGGTATTACTCAGCATAACTTTCCTACATCCAGATCATACCTAGACATCAGCTAATTAGAATGAAGCATTAGTGCAAGTAGGCAGGTACAGTAATAAACCATTTACGATGCATATTTCACCTCAATACATCCATCTCCATTTTCCTTTCTATGTTTGCACGCAGGGACGAATCGATTTGGTGGGGAGGGGTAGCATTCCATTTTTTTTCTTTTTTTTTACATTACTAGATTAGGCACCTACGGTATCCAAACAACTTTATTTTTCGCACAAACACTGCTAACATAGCGTCTTAAAGGATGAATGGTTTGGATCATTAGAAAGAAATCTAAATGACTTCAATTTAAAGACCACAGGAGAATTGATCCAAGCCTTTGTTTTTGTTTTATCAAAAAATAAAGCCCAGGACTTGCAATTAACATTTCTCTTCATATTTTTACTAATAAAAAATATATAACAATACCAGTAGACTCCCATTAAATAGCGCCACCCCTGAACCTAAATCCTGGCTCCATCCCTGTTTGCACTTAACTTAATACTCTGTCTTTCAGTTTACCCCTAGATCACAACAAGATGTCAATACTTAACTAAAGTGCCAAACCCAGATTGCAAAGAGAAATTCTTCTACTCAAAGAAAGACACCAGAATAAGCCAAACCATTCGCAGTGTATACAGAATATACAGAACAAAACTGTAAACATGGAGATGCAAATAAAATTATACCTCATCAACCCAATCCCACCACCGAAACTCGGCCTGAATCTTATTCCTCACGACATTGTACAGTAGCGTCGGGTAAAACAGCGCACGAGCCCCTGCTCCGACCAAAACCCTCTTGACATCCGACGCCACAATGCTGTTTTCTCCCACCTCGGCACCTTCCCCTAGTTTCTCCTCTTCCCCGTTGTATCCGACCACTTCACCTTCCCTTAATTCCTCTATATACATAATAGCCTTCGATTTCAAACGAAAGGGGAAAAAAAAAAACCTAATCCCCCAAACCCCAAACTCACCTCTTTCGAGAATATTCACAGAAATCACAACCTTAGATACATATATTGGCAACGAAAATGTTATATGATCGGTTAGGATACACAGGAACTTTCCCAACAAATCGAATTACGGATGATCAGAAGACAAATCGAATTACAGCGAATTGATACCATAACTGGAAGGAAAGGCATCAATCGAAAGGTTAGGAAAAGGGGAAGACGATGACGATCGAAGGGTGAATAAGCGAATTAGAATCGGAGGCGTCTGGTTGGAGAAAACGTAGTGGAGAGTGGGAACATCGAAGCCCTAGATTGCACTCTTTCTCTCTCTCTCTCTCTCTCTCTCTAGTTAGGGGAAGAGGAAGCAGTTGGAGTTACGAAATGACAGGGAGGAAGACAACAATGTAGCGTCTCGCGCGAGTTGGTGGATATTTTTTTAGGCGGTAGTCTAGTGGGCTCACGGCCACGGGTCACTTGGGTTCGGCCGGCAAGGAGATTTTTTTTGGGCTTCGGTGACGGAGAGATTACGGGTTCGAGTCGTGCAATTGATGTACTTTTTATTAATTAATTTTTAAAAACTACGAAGACAAGGAGATTACGGGTTTGAGTCGTGCTATTGATGTACTTTTTATTAATTAATTTTTAAAAACTACGAAGAAAGACGTGTAATCATTCATTCACCTACTAGCTTTTACTACTGAGATGGCCGCGTGTGTCGCACGCAGTCCAATGCAAGGTAATTTGTACTAATACATATGAGATGATACTTAAATGTACATGGGATGATACTACATACCCATGATCAGTTGAAAAAATGTCACATTTTCTTCAAGTTAAGGAGAAAAAGAAGAACAACAAATTAAAAAGAGATTAGATAGTTTCTAAGAAATTAAACAGGTAATCTTGGAATTGACTATTTCTTATGGGAAATTATTCATCTTCATGAGTGGTTTGTATGAACCGTACGAGAATGTGTGATAGAGAAAGATAATGGGACACAACATGATGGTGCAATACCAGTATATAATTACTCATCAGTTACTTGGGGGAAATTAATTAAACATTTTTCAAAGTCAAAGGAGTAAGGAATAGCAAAAAATGAAAGATAGATGCTTGCCCAATAAAAGTAAACAGTCTGGTTCCATTCGAATCACGGTTTTCCATTTATCAAATTAGGGACCGAACGAAAATATATGGTTCTCATATTTTTAGAGCCAAAACTAATCCATTGAACCACAAAAACCAATCAAAATAGACCGATTCGTTGTGGTGGTTTCGATTTACCGATTTTTTCTAGTTGTCTTGGACACCCCTGACTACCGCTGCAAGAAGAAACAAGCCATTTTTCCCATCCATGGCAATGGCTGATAGCAACACCCTACCGTATGGCCCATTTAGGAATGTACCATCAACACCAATAAAATGGCCTACATCGATCATTATAGAAAACTCAGTTTGCATTGCTTCCAAAGATGTGAACATCATGATAAAGGTAGAAAATCCTGTAAGGCTGTAAGGTGTGGTATCTCCCTCTGGACCATGTATATGCCCCTGATTTTTCTTCATAACCTCATTAGCATAGGTTGGAAGAAACCTAGAGCCGGCTCATGGCATAAGCCCATAAAGCTATAGCTTCGGGCCTCCCCAAAAATGTAAAAAAAAAGAGCCCCAAATAGTTAGGTCTCCTATATATTGTAATGACTCTTTATTTTTGGATGACTACATGTTTACATATGTGCCATGATAAATATTTTGTAATGGTTTTTTTATAAAGATGTGTTAAAAATTCTATTATGAAAAATACGTGGAGGGCCTCATCTCATGAGTCCGTTTCAAGCCTCCAAACTAATGAGCCGGCACCCATATTGTCCTCCATATAGTTGTCTTTGGTAGTCTATAAACTACCAAAGACCATATTAGCAATCCATGTTGAAGTAGCCACAACCCCAACATAGTTGACTCAAAAATTTGGGGGTCAGAAGTGAACTCATTAAACGAGATCCACTCTATATTTTACATACAAAAGTCGGTAAATAGAGAGTCTTTATAAAAAACCATTACAAAACGTAAACATATATAAAATTCATCATTTAGACAAACAATAGCTAGGACTAATACATATAGGGGTTCTAAAATATTGGAGGCCCCTAGGGCCTAAATCCCAGGCTTCTTGGGCTTTGCTTTTAAGCTGGCTCTGAACTCCAAACTTCTCGTTTAACTTCTCTTGCAAAAATTCGCTGAAACCTGGCTGGGAGGTCCATACTGTTTACCGAGTGTTCCTGCTTGATCAAAACAAGGACAACTACCTAATGCTTCAAGGCATCTTCTTCTTCAATTTATCATGATATGTTCTTCTTCTTCTTCTTCCTTTTCCTTTTACCTATTGACCATTGCAAGGCTATGCAAGGAGTTCTCAACTCTTACCTATAATGCTTTAGCCTTTACACACCACACACACAGAGACACATCCCACGCCCTTACTGATGAACACACACACTCACACACACACATACATGCAAATGTAATTACAGGAACGGAGCTAGGAATCTCACTATACAGGGGCGAATTTTTTTTTCCAAAATACTTTGCAGGGGCGAGTATATAATTCATGGGAAAATTTTTATTTTTCTGTATAATACTAGAGGTTTTTCTTTTTTCTTGCAGGGGCGACCACCCCTACTGGCCCTCCTCTAGCTCCATCCCCGTGTACTTAGTTATGCTCCTGGCTCACCTGTCATTAACAATTCTTCTGGTTCAATGTCCCGGCTCTGATATGTTTCAGTCTTACACAAGACAGCCGTATGTTTAACTCTTCCGCGAGACAGCCATAGTTATGTTATTATTATCACAAAAAGAGAGGTAATGCAGACAAGCTATACGCTTCTTGCTAATCAAGTCATTAGTGTTTGTTGTTTAGATACACCTGGAAAGGGAAAAAACGGTTTCATGGAATGAAGATGGAACGGGGTTTTGATCAGTTCATCCCATTCAAAACATTTAGCGATACTGGCAATGGATATCTTGTCAATGACACTTGCATCTTTGGGGCAGAGGTCTTTGTTTGCAAGGAAGGAAATTCAGGGAAAAGGGAATCTTTGTCGATGGTTAAGGATGTGAAGGAGAACAAGTCTGTTCACAAACTAACCACTTGGTAACGACTTGTTACACTTGTGTAACTTCCTTGCTGAGCTGTCACCAATTGAGGCGGTGGAATCTTGTTCATCACCAACAGAAGTGGTTCCCCTTGCTTCAACTACAGGTTATTTTGAGTCTTGCTATTCATCACAAGTGGCCTCTACGTCAACTAGATGTATCTAATGCTTTCTTACATGGGGTTATTCATGAGGATGTTTACATGAAGCAACCTCTAGGCTATAAGGATCCTGTTCATCCTCACTATGTTTGTAAGCTCAATAAAGCCTTGTATGGTCTTAGGCAAGCTCCAAGGGCATGGTATGCCTTATTCTCCAATTATCTTCTCCACCTGGGCTTTGTTTCAAGTAAGGCAGACACCTCTCTATTTCTTTTGAAGAAAAATGACTCTCTCACTATTGTTCTTATCTATGTGGATGATATTGTGATTACTGGATCCGACTCAGCTGACATTTCTCATTTGATTACTATCTTAAGCCAGAAGTTTGTGATGAAGGACTTAGGTTTGCTAAGTTACTTTCTTGGTCTTGAGTTTCATACTACAGCTAGTGGTTTGTTTGTCTCTCAAACAAAGTATGCCACTGATTTGCTCTCCAAGGCTGGAATGTCTGATTGTAAACCAAGTGGATCTCCTGCGTCGGTTAAACCTGGGTTGTCTGATTCTACCTCTGTGTTTGAAGATGTTACTCTCTATCGTACTTTGGTTGACTCTCTCCAGTATTTAACCCTCACTAGACCGGAAATTTCTTACTCAGTTAATGTTGCATGTCAGCACATGCATGCTCCTAAGCTCAGTGATTTTATAGCGGTTAAAAGGATACTTAGGTACATCAAAGGGACTGTATCCCATGGTCTCCACTTTGTCTCTGGGCCTCTTTCTTTAACAGCATTTGCCGATGCTGATTGGGCTGGGGACCCTGTTGACAGAAGGTCCACCACTGGGTTTGCTATTTTTATGGGTCATAATCTGATCTCTTGGTGCGCAAAGAAGCAGCATTCTGTGGCCAGGTCATCCACTGAGGCTGAGTATGGAGCTCTGGCACAAACAGCAAGTGACCTAGTCTGGTTGCAGCAACTCTTTACCGAATTGTGTATTTCTTCTGTCATTCCTCATTTGTTATGGTGTGATAATAAGTCTGCCATCGCTCTTGCTTCAAATCCTGTCTTTCACGCACGAACTAAACATATTGAGTTAGATTATCATTTTATCCGAGAGCAAGTGTTAGCTGGTCACATTTCTTTGTTTCATATCAATTCTGCGGCCCAAATTGCAGACATTTTTACCAAAGCTTTGTCTGTCTCACGTTTTCAGCAGCTTAAATTCAAACTCATGGTCAGTTCCCCTCCCTTGAGTTTGCAGGGGAGTGTGAAGGAGAACAAGTCTGAAGCAAGGGGAACCACTTCTGTTGGTGATGAACAAGATTCCACCGCCTCAATTGGTGACAGCTCAGCAAGGAAGTTACACAATTGTAACAAGTCGTTACCAAGTGGTTAGTTTGTGAACAGATGTTGAGAAGTGCTAAATGCATATAAAGGGCACGTGTAACAGAATAAACAAATCATCGATTCACTTTGTATTTCCAGATTCAGTTTGTAATTGAGAGAAAACACTCTCTCTCAAGAAATATCTTCATTTCTGTTGTTTGATTCCATTCCTCATTCTTGAATTCTGAGATTTTGTTATATGAGATTCAGATTTTGTTAAAGGATGCCATTACGTACAAGCAGCTACGCAGAACTGAGAATTTCTCGAAGTTGGATGTGGAGTGCTACGATACCCAGGCGATCAATGACATATTTGTGCATATTTGTGGGTTGATTGATTAACCTATTTGTAAGTTGATTTATGCATGAAGATACAATCATATCCTAAGGGGAAAGGCAATGGCGCTGGTAACCATATATCTCTGTATCTAGCTTTGGCTGATCCTTCAAAATTATGGTCAAAACTCAATTTTTTTTAATAAAGCCAAAATTAATCCAATAACCCAAGTGTTTTCGGCTTTATTCAAAAAAATATTTGGTTTAATCATAAATTTATACTTGTTAGATTCGTCTCATCAAGAGGAATTCAGAAACCACAAAATCTTGACATAAAACTAACAAATGCAAAAAAAATTTGAATAAAGACAACGAAAAAACCAAAAGACCGGATTAAGGCTTTTTTTTGCCAAAGGAACCAAAAGATTATATGATAGGCACTCACCTCTCTACCAATTATTGCACTTGCAGGTAGGGCTGTAAATGAACTGAACCTTCCGTGAACTATTCGAGGTTCGACTTGGTAAAGGCTCGTTTGAGTTCAATTCGAATACTAAATGAACTGAACTTGATCCTTAATTTTAGGCTCGTTTAATAAACGAGTCAAGCCTGAACTTGACAATATTCAGCTCGCTTAGGCTCGCGAACTTTAAATATATATATATATATATATATATATATGCATATCTCAAAAGAATTTCATATATGATCTTGAATATGTATAAATTTTCAGATATAGACAATGAAAATTTTACAACTAGTACATGTATAAACTTAAAAAAGTATTATGAACTTCAATTTCAATGTTTTTATGTTTTTATATATGTTTGGACTTATATGCACAAAATAAAAAATTTATTTGATGTTCTAGACATAAGAGCATGAATATCTTACATTTTTTACTCGTTAAGGCTCGTGAACAAGTTCGAGTTCGACTCAAACCTACGCAAGCTCAATTCGAGTTCAGCTCATCAAATTTTCATTGAGTTCAAGCTCGGCTCGAGTTCGTTTAAAAACTTAATGAACAAACTTGAATATTCTAAAGTTCGGCTCGATTCGGCTCGTTTACAGCCCTACTTGCAGGTATGACACTTGTCCAAGCATGCCAACTATCTAGATAAAAAATAGAGGAGATATGTGATACCACCATTGAATCTGAAGAACTAAAGACCGGGCTTAGGTAGGGAATTGCAAAATGAATAGGTCTAGGAAATTTCCAAACCACCCAATTTCTCAAAAGCCAAAATTTTCAATTGAATGCAAGAAAATACATTTAAAGGAAAAAGATGAGGGGAAATTTGTTCAGAAGTCGTTGCATTAGTATAACAACTTTAGTCTCGCATATCGAGATACTATTATTGGGATTAGATGGGTCTTCAGTGAGTATTAAAGACTTGCAATGCGTCCAAACTTACAAGTCCCGCCATTCCTTTTGCTTGTGTAAATTTATAACTTTGCCCTCTAATTCGAATTTGACTTTATGCTTATATAGATACCATGAAAAACTCTAAACCGAGAACTACCATTCGATTGAAAACTTAACGAAAGCAAAATTTAGATTTCTAACATTTATCAGAGGGCAATGGGGATGCATAGAAGCCACATATTACATCTTCTGCGATCGGTTTCTTTCAAACATATGGGATGCTTATAACCATTGATGGAGTTAGCATAGGGACCCAAATTTGAAACAAAGTAAGATAAAACCAAAGAAAAAAACTTAAAAAGAATCCATACCTGTGAATAGTCCTGTTGTGAGACAATTTATACCTAGAGTAAAAAAAATAATCACCACTTCAATCGAATTCAAGCGAAACCCTAAGGAAGACATGTATAAACACAATTTATAATTAATTACAGAACAAAAAACCATTTCTAATTAAATTAAGCATATGAGATTCGGCGTCGGGATTGATAGAATGTGAGATGAATTAAGAATATGAGATATAATTCGGGGTTGGAATTGGTGCTTAGAACTAATGCAAAAGAGTCTAATGGATATAGGAGTATATCTTGTGGGATTTTTAAAAAATGACTCTTAGTAAAGCTTCTAATTGACATGGACATGTACAAGATTAATATTTCTTCATTTTTGTGCTCCAATAAAATACAAGCTCTTAAGATAGACTCCCAAAGTGATTACTAGGTTTTATAACTACATTTTATATTACTTAACAGAATAAGTGACTCTTAAAATATAAGCTTAAAAATTGACAAGAATTAAGTAGCTTTGAGCTACTTAATTTTTGTTGAATTTATGTGTGTTTTCATTCAACCATTTTCTCCTCCACCACTGCGTTTTACACAACCGCTAATATAATTGTCGTCACCACCGCCGCCACTATACCACCACCATCACGACCATCTCCACAACTATACTATCACCACCATCTCCACCACCACTACCACTACAACTAATACTATAGACACTACCATTACTCTACTACCATCACCACCACCACATATACTCTTCTGCTACCTTCTCCAACAGTCTTACTGCCACTCCACCACCACCCCCACCACCACTACCATCCCGCAACCACTCTACTGCTCCACCACCAATCACGCCACCACCATCCCGCCACTCCCACCACAACTACCCCCATCACTACATCACCACTCATGCCACCACCATCACTCCACCACCAACACCGCCACTCCAACTCCGCCAGTCCCACTACCACGACACTACCAATCCACCACTACCACCACCACCACTGCCACTACTGCCAATACTATAGATACTATCATTACTCTACCATTTCCATCACCACTCCACCACTACCATAGACACTCTTTCGTCGCTTACACTACCACCACCCCATCACTACTCCCACCACCACTCTGCCACTCCCACAACCACCCCCACCATTACCTCACTCCCACTACATTGCCACTACCACCACCACTGCTGCCACTACACCACCATCACCATCACTTCTCCACCATAACTACTTCAACCATCACCCCTCCTCGTCCACCACCACCACCACCACCACCATTCCACCACTCTAACCACCAGATGTCACCACTCCATAACCATTACCACCACCACCATTACTATAACAACCCGCATCAACTAACTTGCTAACCCTTAGCCTAACCACATGGCTCAAAAGGTTAACCTCAAGTTAACAGTAGCTGGTGGGTATTACCTTAAATACTAATTCCTATTTTTATGGCCAATCGATGTGGGACTGTCACAATTACGCGACCAACACTCCCACTATCACTTCATTGCCACCACAACTGCCACAACTCCCATCAATATTCTACCACCACCACCTCCTTCCCAACCACCACTCCACAACTCCATCTTCGAGCCACCATAACCACAATTATCGCAAAACATGATGACCTTTAATAACAACTTCATCCTCGAGCCATCTTGTCAATATTGCGTATATTTTTTTTATTTGGATAGCTATACGTTTTTTTATTTATTGATTTAACTTTTGCACTCCAGTATGGATGTATAAAAGGCAAAGTAGAAAACTCAGTGAATTCAATACTTCAGCTACTTATACACATTAAACAACTTATTTTTCAAAGATAAAAATTTAATACATATCAATAGCTTATCAGCTTAACAAATTCAACATTCAGTTTCCATTACTTAATTTTTAGTTTTTAGTTTTTAGTTTCCAACTTTCAGCTTTATCAAACAATACCTACCTGTGTGCTAGAATTATGTGGAACAATTCTAGGAAATTGTGGAAGCATGAGGAATGAGAGATATTTGGTAGGAGGATTCTAGATGAAGAATATGAACCATTGGATGAGAATGATCTTAACCGTCCATTAAGGAAGTGGATGGCTATATATGGGGAGCTTTTTGTGAAGGAATTGAGCAGACATAAGCAAGATAGGCAAATTAGGACTAGACCCAAAATCCATCATGTACCTAAGGCTAACCCATGTTTGCTTCATAGCACCCCATCTGTGCACCTCTTCCATCAGCCTCTTCGGAAATGACTCCAGAAAGTCGACTCTCCACCCATTTGTCTATATTTGTTGAATAACCATTTTGTGGGTTCCAAAAACAATGGGGCCGGCGAAGAAATAGAGATGCACTTGATAAAGAAGCAACACAACAGGGTATGTGTGTGTGGGAGATTTAGACCTACTGCGTGCCGTGGCTATAAAGATGAGGAAAAAGACATTGATGGAGAATTAGACCTGCTGCTGTGGCTATCAATGTCTTTTTCCTCATCTTTATAGCCACGGCAGCAGGTCTAAATCTCCCACACACATATACCCTGTTGTGTTGCTTCTCTATCAAGTGCATCTCTATTTCTTCACCCCATTGTTTTTGGAACCCACAAAATGGTTATTCAACAACTATAGACAAATGGGTGGAGAGTCGACTTTTTGGAGTCATTTCCCAAGAGGCTGATGGAAGAGATGCACAGATGGGGTGCTATGAAGCAAACATGGGTTAGCCTTAGGTACATGATGGATTTTGGGTCTAATTCCTTCACCGCCGATGCCTCCCCCCCCCCCCCGGTTTTAAAGAGAGAGAGCCCTCAAGTTTTTTTTTTTTTTTAAGGGAAAAGGGTTTTGTTGTTCAACCAATTGATCTCATAGTTACCTGGCATATTTAGGGGTGCACACCGGCCCGATAGCCCGCCCAGCCCGCCCATCACAGCCCGGTTTTTTTAGGGCTTGAGACAAATATTCAGGCCCATAAGGCCGGGCTGGGTTGAGATTTTAAGCCCGTTTACTAAATGGGCTGGGTTTGGGAAACTCCTCTAAAGCCCAGCCCGGCCCGATCCGATTTAAATAATATTTTATTTAATTACTACATATAGAGATTGATATATATCGAAGAGTTCTATCTTTTTGAATATTTTAATTGCACTTTGATTTATAGTCTATTTTTAATATTTTTGTAAGAACTTAGAACTTTAAATATATTATTATGGTTGTGAATTGTAATTGTGATCGTTATGGTTGATTAATTTATGTTTATAATACTATGTTTTAGTAAGATAAATGGGCTTTTTGGGCAGGTTTGGGAAATTAAAATTTTATTTGGGTTGGGCTTGGGCAAATTAAATGAAGGCCGATTATAATTGGGCCAGGCTTGGGAATACACTAATCTCGTTATATCTAGTATAAGCCCGGCCCGAACCCGGCCCAGCCCGGTGTATGTGCACCCCTAGGCATATTGCAGATCTCCTCATGCTCTTCCTTGCCTTTTATCACCTTCACCCACAGAGCATCTTTATCGTTCTCTTTCGCAAATCTCCACCAAAATTCACGGAATATGTCTTACATAGATTTAAAAAAAAAAAAAAAAAAAAAAGAACTGGCGTGCAATGAGTACTGATGTCGAAAAATAAGACTGGGTTTGCTGCTCTTTTTTTTTTTTTTTGCCAAGCAAAGAATTTATTAATCTTTGGAAACGAATTACAAAGATTAAAGGGACCCAAGACTGAAAAAGCCTAGGGCCCAAAGGGGAAATAACTAGCAATGAAAAGGGTGGTAAGAAACCAACCAGAAACCGAACCCAAAACCAGGAAAACACACTCCCGAAACACCCACAAAAACTACAGCATGACACACACAAACAACCACAAACCACCTAAACCAACCAAGAACAAACAAGGCTAGATACACCGAAAACTATCAAAGAAGCAAAAATACGACGAAACCTCCAAAAAAACAAAAACAAGCGGCAAATCAAAACACTAAAGAAATGGAAGCATCTCCTTCCAACTTGTCTAGGGCTTTCAATTCCGCTTTGATTTCCTGTTCAGAAATATCGACTCCCTTCAATTCTAGGATCTTCTTGATATTGAAGCTCTCCCTTCCATGATATTTAATAAGAAGAATAGCACAATGATGTTGCCCCTGTGCAAAAGGCTATGCAAATAAAGTGAAACTACGAGTCTACGAAATTGTAATCGTTTAGCTTGTCCGGCATGAAAAGGCCCCGAGGGAACACCTGGAACTGATGTACAATAAAATTAAGAGGGGCAATTGAACTAATTAATCAAGTACGCCATGCTAGAGTTGTGCACCAAGTTTACACAAGGATTTTTGTTTTGAGTTTCAGTTGTTCTCGTCATATCTAAACCTCTTTTCTAGCTGTTCATGTCCTTCTGTTTGCAGCTTGTATTGTTGCTTCTTTCAATTATGTTATCCTTTTACCCATGGAAAAACAATGAGTGCTTAGAGACAATGGCCTTGTGAAGCAAAGTCTCACGTCTCCTGCGTATCAAATTAACACTCTCACTTCATGAGCTAACTTTTGGAGTTGAGTTCTACCCAAGACCGTGTGACATGGTATCAGAGATGGGTAGGGTGCGCGCGGCAGGTGATGCCGAGTGAGCACATTGTGCGAGGGAGGGTGTGAAGCGAAGTCTCACATCGCCTGGGTACCAAATTAATATGAAGAATATAAGCGTGAGGGCACCCTCACTTCATGAACTAGCTTTTGAAGTTGAGTTCTACCTCATTCGTATAAATTTGCACAAAATTAGACACCCTCTCTCTCTCTTCTTTCACTATTTCGGCCCCCTTTTCTTCTCTCCGCGTATACTTCTTCTCTCGGATTGCAATCTCTACTTTCACTTCGCAATAGGGGAGAAGTTTTGGCATTAAGAGGAACAACTTTGGCATTATCAAAGTACTCTTGATCATGCAATAATGATCCTGGCCATGAGCCAATTTGAATCGGATCTTAGAGTTCAAATCGGTCAAACAGTCTACATGATTCTTTGCCGTTTCTGAAAATCGATATGTTATTCCGTTATGATATCATCATATACACGGGGTGTTTGGGCATTTTTCACATTTCGGGTTCTCTTTTTTGCATTATAAGTGTTTGGAAGTGAAAGCCATAACATGTTATTCCAAATTGGAAGTGTTTGGCTTTCAGCTTTCGGGGTAAGTCATTCTCCTCCATGTAGCAACTAAAAAAGGCCCATAAGTCAAGTTCCTGAATGAGACCTAAAAACTTAAGAAGAGCAAAAACCCAAAAGCAATTTCATAGAATTACTGAACTTAAGAAGTGCGAAAACCCTCGTCAAGATAATACTCAGGAAAATGTGATTATCATGCATTTGCTCCTTCAGAAGAAAATATATTTCCTTGAACTCACCATAAGAAGTATATCGAAATGCAAAATAAATAACAGAGAAACTCCTAACTGCGAGCGTGCTAACAAACAAGTATCCTCCAACAGAACTCAAAAGGCCTCGTCCTATATCTTACCATCCCTTCTACCATTGCACAAAATTGGAACAGAAATCAACATTAAAATAACAAAAAAAAAAAAAAAACAAAATTAGCCAAAAAACCACAAGTCCCAGCAATCACGAGAAATGTATTCCAGCCTTGTTAAACACAGAGAGCAGGTACATGAAATCTTCTTGACTGAGCTTGGATGACCTCTTCTCTTCAAAACCCCCTTGCTTCAACACACCCAAAACTTTATCCTTGAAATCAGATGTTCTTGTGTCCCCCTCCTCTACCTCCATCTCCTCGTCTCTTTCCTCATCG
The DNA here is from genome assembly GCA_020921065.1 of Vaccinium darrowii. NCBI lineage: Eukaryota > Viridiplantae > Streptophyta > Magnoliopsida > Ericales > Ericaceae > Vaccinium > Vaccinium darrowii. The sequence goes on along the minus strand of CM037152.1, from coordinate 1,518,107 downwards.
ACCTCCATACCTAACTCCTCACCTGGGTCCCCCAAAGTGGATACGTCCAGTGCAATCTCTGTATCCTCTAGTGATCCATTCTGAGAGAGCTGTAACGCTTGCAACGTTTTATAGTTCTTCTCTAGAATTGACAGCACAGATTTCTGTCTAAATATTGAACCTAGGGTTTTGTTCTTTCGGTTGAAGCAAATCCGGACTAAACCATCCCATTCTTTGAAACTGACTGCAGGCTGCGGTTTTCTCGGCTCGATTCTAACTACAGAAGAATCGACCTTTGGTGGAGGCCGGAAATTGTTCTTTCCAACTTTTAGCAAATGCGAAACGCAAGACAAGAGTTGGGTGTTCACAGAAAGGCGGCAGTAGAGAGTGTCACCGGGCTTAGCAACAAGTCTCATGGCGAATTCCCTCTGGAACATTATAACCGCGCACCTGAATAATGGACGATGGGCTAGCAATTTAAAAGTGAGAGGAGAGGAAATTTGGTAGGGTATGTTTGCCACACAAATATCGAAGTATGGGAGATCACATTTGAGCACATCTCCTTGAATAACCTGCATCACATCATCATTGCCAGACACAATGATTATTCATATACATATACATATCCGACATAGAATGCCCAGAAATATTGATAGAACGAAGATTATCAAATGATATACCTCACCAGAATATGAGAGGATGGGATAATAAAACAAAACCATACTTAAGCTCAGCCAGAGAAGCATTACAATATGTGATAATAAATCAGGGGCAGCACCACTTGTGAAGAAGGGGGTTAGTTGATCCCATGGAGAAGAAAGTTACCACTATTACAGTACTCCAATTTTCTGATTGTCAATAACTGATGCCATAAGAAAAAAGTATGACCCTAACACAAGGCAGAAACACAGAATAATTTTTCCTCCAAAACGTATTTTACAATGCACAAGCTTCTCATTTTGCAGTCGGTCTCAGAAAGAGGAAACCAAAATAACCTGCTCACATCTATAGATACTATGGCAGGAAGTATTATGTCTACTTCAAAGAGGTATCAATTCAGGATCACAGACAGATTTGATTTTGGATCACATTTGATCAAAATCTAGGCATGGTGACATTTATTTGGAAATAATATGATTTGGACGAATATGTGCTACAATGTAAACTAACAGAATACATGAACCAATCAAACTACAGAATGAGAATTACTGATTTGGAGATAATATTGATTTAAGATTCCATCAGATTAGATCCTGAGGTTTAAAGTTTCCCACTTGAGCAATTGGGGAAATTTATATTTCTCAACCTTTTTGACTTCCTGTTTAGATAGGCTTCTCAATCACGAACCACTGTTCTGGCAGGGGACTTTTTTAACTCTCAGTTTACAGTTTTTATTTTTTTATCGGCAAAAGATGTTTTAAATATCATGAATATAAATATAACTGTTAGTTGAACATTGATTAATAGTTATCAACAGTGCTGTCGCAATCTTGCATTTAATGATACATATTTTACGATCAATGTGTTTAGACTTTAGAGGTTACACACATCTCTAACTAGTGAAAGCACAACTTGTGCAAAAAAACCTGTGATGCAAAAACAGATCTTACGATCGATATGTAACTCTAGCAATATGTCATATATTGACTATGTATTTTTGCATTACCCAAAGATCCATGGTCCCATACGCGATTTTGCTAATAGACCATGTTATATATTGAAGGTGTGAAACTTTGTACCATAAACAATATTTCAAGCACATGAAACAGATTTGGCAATTCCATTGGGTACCTTATATTTACTCTAGCTAATATAACTTACAACACGCAATTCATATCCAAATAAGATATATAAAATGAGATAAACGATTCACGTATCCCGTTCTAACAATCTTGGTTATTAACGAGTGTAAACGTCAAGTTTATGTAGAACAAGTGAAATTTGAGCTCTCGAATGACCCAGGGACACTATTTCCTAGAGTGGCTACTAGTGTGAATGCTATTTCTGCGAGATTGCAAAATAAAGATACCAAATACAATTCAACCACAAAAAATGCAGCCTATGGAATCAGAATTGATACCAAAACTTCAACTTCAAAAAATCGACAACATGGTCCAGAGCAACCGGTGGATATTACTAGATACTAGAGCATATACATATCACAAATCCGCAAAGCAGACATAGAAACTATTCACCAAAAATAATATTAAAGACAGTAAAGCCATTGCGATCATTGAAACAGACCCGATGAGACTAAAGTATCCACAGATTCCACGCATCAAACAATAAAAAAGGCTCAAACACTGGAAAGAAATCTAATATTCTGATCACAGCAAAACTTACCTTGAGGCGGTTGGAGAAGGCAGTGCCCTGGAAGCGGCGCTGGAGCTCGAGGACCATACGGGGGTCAAGCTCAACTGCAATGACGGATTTTCCGGCTTCCAGAAGCTTCTTTGTTAGGTTTCCAGTTCCGGGACCGATCTCGAGGATAACATCGGTGCTCTTGATCCCGGATTTCTCGATGATTGTGTCAATCAGCAGAGGGTTTTTAAGGATGTGCTGACCCTTTGACTTGTGGAACTGTATGCCCCCTTGATAGTGCGGGTTTGCCGAGGCAGGAGTGCCACTGCGATGGGGCTTCTCTTTCTTGATCTTCCCTCCCGCCATGGTCGATCCTAACAACAAGAGGGACAATTGACAAGGTAAGTGCTTGTATATGAAATACAGGGTTTATGCTAGGGGCTGGTAGTATTTGTATATAATTTTGAGCTTGGGGTTAGCCTCTATTGCCACACACATTAATTCACACAAAAATGTACACCATTAAGAGCATAAAGAACATAGTTCCTTCGTACACACACCATCCTAATTCCCACTCAACTACCCCGGCCCCCATCTCCCCTTCACCTAAAACTAACACGTCTCCGTTCTCACATCTTATGTTTATATTTAGATGGTGATAATGTGATATATAGACCTTATTCTTTTTTTAATTTTGAGCTGTGTTTTGCTAACCTGATCAAACATCCTTCGTCGAGCCTAACAAAGAGTAATATAGAACGACAGTGACTTGAACGTCAGATATCCATACTTGTCAGGGAATTACAGATTATATACTAACAAACTAATAACAACTCAAATAACTGGCTCACAACATGGAATCTTTGATTTTTCATCGACTGTCTCTCTGTCTAAATCTCGCACTACTGTAAATTCGGGAAAGAAAGTCAGAATCTTTCTCCCATTTTCCAATTATTGTTCCAAGTAGTGCATATTTTCTCCTCTTGCTTTCCAAAGTGATATCGTTAGTTCATATTTTTCACAAACACTTTAGCAGGCAGGAGTTTACTCCATGGGTCTGCAACACGACGACGCATGCCTAATCCATTTTTTTACCTTCTAATTTCAAATTCATGCTACCAATTGATGCAGAGGACGAACTACGAAAAAAACTCAGAAACAATATGTTGTGCAGCAATCATGTGGGTTGATAAGAGAGAACCTAAGTGCACTCTTGATTATTATGACTAGGGGTGTAAACGAGCCAGACCCTGTTGGATTCAAGATCAGTTCGGTAAAGTATTGGTTTGGCTCCAGTTTGTTTTGGGCTCAATTCGGGCCCAAAAAATTGAGCTCGAGCTTTCAATTTTCTTACTGCTAGGGCCCCGGAATTAGTCAAGGTGCGCGCAAGATGGCTCGGACATTTGGTTAAAAAAAAAAAAAAAAACTATATGGTCTGTCAACGTGTTTATGAAAACCAGAACACTGTTAATCAACCATCCATATAACCAAGTACCATTAGAAAACTATAACTTGTTTATAAATTCCAACGTGTTCTTTGCAAGCCAACTCGCAGTGAAACTATGGAAACTGTTAATGGGCAAATTAACGTCTGTCACCAACTTTCCGAACCATATAGAAAAGACAATTCAAAGTTCATGCGCAATGGAGAAGAAAAAAAGTAACTTAAATTGAAGAACACAACATGCTTCATTCCTGAAACAGTACTCATTCTCCTAAGTAATTGCGAAATGAAGCGCGCGCGCACACAGTTAGACAGAGACAGAGCAACGTGTGTGTAAGAGAGACAGAGAGAGAGAGAGAGACCTCGTTTCGTCGGTGTTGTCGTCGGCGGCGGCCGTGGTGGTCAGGTGCTGTTGGCGGCGGCGGTGTTGGCCCCTCTTCCCTCTCTCCTCTCTAGATCGACGGTTTGGGGAAAGGGGATCAATTTTTGTTTTTTTTGGCAGCCCTAAAACAACGTGTTTGGTTAGCGGTTGTGTAATGCCATTGTACATGTAGCATTGTTGTAGACGTCGCGGAGAATTTGGGTGTAGTTTTTCATTTGCTAAAATTTAACATTTAATCAAATGATTTTAGTAAATGAGGAGAATATTTACTAAAATTAACACTTGATTTTATCAAATGTTAGATTTTTTGGTCACACAAAGATTAGATTAAATGCCACGTGTCCTAGATTTTTATGTTTATGAGCAATTGTTTGGGTCATTTTGAAATTTTCAACTTTTTTACACCATGAACTTTGTACAATTTTTTCCTTTTTAATTTTGTTGTTTAATTCATGATTGATTTGTTAATTAAATATTTAAAAACAAAGATAAAAGAGTATAATTGACACATTTTTGTCGTTTGATTTCTCTAATTTAAAGATTTGAGTCGCGTACATAATTATCCCTCGCGGAAAGCCGACCAACCCGCAAGTTTTTAACCATGTTTGTTTCTAATTCTAGAACTCTAATTGTGAGCGAGAAAAAGAATGGTTGATGCTTGCATAAATGTCTGTTCCACTAATTTACAAGTAGATTTTATGGGGGTACTTCTTCTTATATGTGAATTTTGAAGTCATGGTCGATCGAATTTGAAAGTTTTAATCGAAAGGTACCAAAGTGGAAGAAAGAAAGAGAATGATTCTCAACTAAATAGATCTTGAAAGTTAGCAATAACGTGTACATATTTTTGTTACATTTATTACATAAATGCACTTGACATAATTTACTTGATTTGGGAGAGTCGTATTACCTTTTGATTTGGATAGCTACAAAGATCTGAGTTGCGTACGTAAATATTGCACTTTTTTTTGGCTCGGCATATACATATATAATTATGCACGTGACATAATTTAGTTGATTAATTCTATGTTACCAGAAATGGGGGGAAAATATCCTAAATATTATACGGCATTTACAAAAATAACAAATGCAGGCAGGCATAAACAACCTATTCTTGTCCACTTATAATAACAGACTCCTCCTTTTTTAAATAACTTTTACTTGTACGCAAGAGGTTGAAAAAGTTATACAAAACAAAAAATAAAAACTAAAATCTCAGTATTGTAATAGTAGTAGTTAACTAATTATGAGTCGTAATTTTTTGATTATCTAGATTCGAGCCTCAAGATTATGAATAAAAGACTACCTTATGTCACATACATAAACCTAAACCTAAACCGTCACCTCTATATTTCTCCAAATTGTATATGTGTGCCACATTTCTTATTCGAGTTTCTTATGTTTTTATCTCCTAAACTATGCACACATTTTTTTCTATTTCGTCCCTAAACTATCAATTTAACGATTTCATCCCCTCAACTATCAGTCTGTTATCTACTTCGTCCAATCGATAACAGAACTCAATATTTGGATGGAAAAATGGCTCGCGTGGGATCCCAACCCAAATAATAGGGGCAAATTAGACATTTTACTCACAGAAAATATACACCCGGAAAATGAGAAAATATTACTTTCACCCGCAGTGGAAACACTAGGTTTTCCTCCAAACCAATAGCATGCTACCACGTCACCAATTCAATACAACATTTTTGAGTTATTACGTTGGAAACCTGTTTTCCTCTTTCTCCAAATTCCAACTCAACCCTTTCAAATTTCCAGAATTACGCACAGCCCCTATTGTCCTTATTGTATTTTCTATTGGTATTGAACAGAAGAGTAAAAGAAGGAAAAGGCTTATCTCACTATTACCAGTTTGTCTTCACCGCCATTCGAAAATAAAAGTCGTTGTCTTCAACATCTGCATCCACAGCCTCCACCAGGTGAGTATTCTATTCTTGTTCACTTTTGTCTTTTGTTTCCCTATACAATAAAAATACAATCTGCACATATTTTTATATGTTTGTGAGAAAGCAGCTGTGTATTAGGGCTGAGATTTCTTCATATAAATTTAAAGCTTGTATGTAAAATTTCTAATCTAGCTCGCCATTATCTGCAAACCTGTAACCCCAAATCTATAAACCCCACAATTAAGAACACTACTGGTTGTTCTCCAATGTGCAAAAATTATGTCTTGTTCATGATATTTTTTTTTTCTTACTTATTTACAGTTGACTGCTTATAATGTTTGTGCATTTAATAATTTTTTTATTATTTTTATTTTACAATGAAGTTTGATCCTAATTGATGTTGTAGATGACAACAAAGCTTTTTTGCAAATGAAGTTGTTATGTGGAGTTGTGGACTATGAAATGTGACTCTGACTACCTTCTTTCGTTTTTTGGAATTTTGGATCTCATTATTGAGATGCATGGTTTCATTTTTAGGAAAGAAATGCTCGGGAATAAAAATTGTAATATTTCCGATCGAAAAAATATTATCTATGCGTTTTTTACCTGATTTTGAACAATGTCTTCTTTTTTTTTTTTTGTGTGTGTCTTTATTGTAAAATGAATGTATTATGGCTGCTAAAAAAAAAAAAACAAATTGTAGTTATTGTTGACACTTGAATAAGGTTTTGGGGCTTGTGCGTAATTCTAAAAACTCGAAAAGTTTGAGTTGGAATTTGGAGAAAGAATAAAACAGGTTTCCAACGTAATAACTCACAAATGTTGTACTGTATTGGTGATGTAGTGTTTCCACCGCTGGTGGAATTAATCTTTTCGGTGACAATGGAGGTCGAGAGAGAGAGAGAGAGAGAGAGAGAGAGCGCTTCAATCGGTAACAATGGAGGTCTAAAGAGAGAAAGAAGTGTGTTTCGCGTTTGCACCCCGTATCGCCATCAATTCGGTTCACACTTCCTTCCCCAATTCATGAAGTCATTCCCGAGGTCCCGTCGCCGTCGTCTTCCCCAATTCGACGTCGTCCCAATTCGCTGTCGTCCCGTGTATATTTTCTATGAGTCGAATGTCTAATTTACCCCTATTATTTGGGTTGGGATCCTATCCATGTGATAGGCACGTGAGCTATTTTTCCGTCCAAATGTTTGAGTTCTGTTATTGATTGAACGAAATAGATAACGGACTGGTAGTTGAGGGGATGAAATCGTCAAATTGATAGTTCATGAACGAAATAGAAAAAATGTGCACAGTTGAGGTAATAAAAACATAAAAAAACACTTCTTATTAAGAGCACCAAATGACAAATTTACTGTAATTTAGTTAACTGGTGAGTGATTAAAAGAACGAAGCAAACTATATAAAATCAATACTTGGTCTTACAGCAACGAAATTTATAAGCATTAAACAAATATTTCATTGAATTTTATGAGAGTGAGATTTGTTTTTTCTTGTTCCAGGTTAAGAAGGGGGCAGCTTTAAAGAAGCTGAAATTTAATAGGAGTATCATGGACGTTAAGTGCTTACAGGTTTGTGATTTGATTCACAAGTTAAAACGTTTTTTCCTTCACAATTTTACGTTTTTTCCCTTATATTATTGGAAACTTTATTTCACGACCAGCAATTTTATGGACTTGGATCCTCTGCTTCCTTTTCTCTGCCCCCATTGTTGTCCCACCCTACTCAACTATCGATCTTAACAACTGACGGTCTGGATTTCACTCAGCAATGGACGGCTCAAATCAAGAGTGTAGGCATGAGATCCTGACTGTAATTGCCAAGATTGATGGCTAAGAAGGGTGGGACAGCAATGGGGCAGAGGATACGTTGACCAATTTTATTATGGGAAATTTTATTTCACATTTAACCAGCAAATATCTAATAAGATAGCCGATCAATAAATAAATAAATGTGATCGTATAATTGAATACAACGTGATTATTTACTACTAGGACATTTAATCAGGTTAGAATCTACTTACAATTTCAAACTAGAATTAAACTTTATTAGCGAACGATGATATTGAATATTCACAAAAATGAAGGTAGAATGGGGAGTGCAACAACTATCTCCCTAATTTTAAAATTTGCAAACTTGTTTAGGGCAACTGTAATATCTTATACTTTTTTTTTTATCGGCAATATTTTATACATTTTTTTAGATGATTTTTTTTTCTTGACACCTCCATCTTTAAACTTCTTAGAATTTTTTTTTACTTATATTAAATATACGGGACTATATACTAGTTGTCACTCCCTTCCTTTCCTCCTAGCTAGCTATCACCCCCATTTGGGAAATTAAAGATAACGTTCGGCTTTGTTTTAACCATTGGTCCCCAATGTATTATTAGTAAAATGTCAATTTAATTGGTTAACAATAAAAAATATCCTTGCACTTGAGAGTGGACACGGATGAAGTTAGACTTAGAGAGTATTTATGTAGACATTGTGAATATTGGGGACTAAATAAACTTGATCTTTTTATCGGGGACTAGATAGACATTTCCCTAATACACTAGGGACATTGGTTAAAAAAGCCATAAGCTTGCACACCTTTAAAATTGTGATTCCGTGTGATGTTTCTGTGGAAATTAAGTTGGATATGTTTGAAATGCCCATGCAATCATCGTGTCAAGTCAATAACTTATTACTAGATCTTGTACCAAAAAATAACTTATTACTCATAAATATCGTGTCTCATGTCATTTTTTTGACTCAGGTTTATCTTGGTATCATAATCATGGCAATCTTAAGCTTTTTGAAATCCGTAGAAGGGCAACATACGCCCGGTCCACACCCGCCTGTACAGAGTGATCCTCGATCAACCGCACCTAATCGGCTTTGGTTAGTAGTGATTATCATAGTTATTATATATGTTAGTTCTGGATTACTTTATTTGTGTTATCGATCAGTACATAGGCGCATGACCAGGGAGACGAGACTTAATTCCCTTCCTGGTTTTTTACCTTGAGTCTTTGTGCATAATCTTCCTTTAGTTGTTGCACATGTTACTTGTAAATGATGGTTGGAATATTAATGGATGGTTTGGCCAGCTGTTTGAAGTTTTTGTAAAACAGTCCATTGTTCTGATTAAGTTGCCCCAAATACACACACACACACAAAAAAAAAAAGGGCCTATTGTACTTAAAAATTATTGCTCGTTCCCTTTGACCCGTTGTCAAAAGAATTAAAGCTATGTTTGGATGACCGGAATCTTGAATAGGAATAGAATTATAATTACCGGGAATCGAATCCCTGGGAATTTTCTTGAGTGGAAATATGAATATGATTAATGGAAATTGGATTCCTAGGAATTGGATACCTGGAGAAATTGCATTTCGGTATTTGGATTAATTCAGTAATCTTATGCAGAAAACGATTATTTTGGAAACTTGTTAAAATCAACATTTCTTTCTCTTAATGAATAAGTCAAAAAATCTAATATTCTCATGAGATAAGGGAGAGATCAGATTTCCACTCGGTCTGGGAATATGATTCCTGGTTGAATAAGTCATTAGAAATCACATTCTTATTCCTGTCTCTTCCAAATATCGGAATTAGAAAACCGTGGCATCACATTCCCATTTCTGTCTCTTCCAAATGTTGAAATCATACATAGAAAATATCACATTTTCATTCCCCCTCGAAATTGCTGCCATCCAAACTGAGATGCAAAGGATAACTTTGCTTGATACAATGTTGGAAAATTACATTTTAAGGCACACGCATTTCATATATACTTCTTAACGAACTTAACATTTTTTCACTCTATTCTTTTTTAAGAAAACCCATTATAAATATCTATCATGTTTTTTAATTTCCATGAAATTTAATGCGTTTCACATTTTGAAAAATGCCAAGTATCCAGGATTTTCACCCAGAAAGTCAATTTGAGCATCTGATTTTTAATTTCTGGGTAAAAATATATTCTGGCGATCTAGAACCGCTGTAGCATTTTAATTAAATTCAAACACATGGTTGACAATTAAAAAAAAAAAAAAGAAGAAGCAAGTTTGGAAATTTCTATTCCATTAAAAGTACTAATTTCGTTTATGACCCAATCATTTATTTTTGGGGAGGTAGAATACATTACTTCAAACCAGACTCAGGCCTACCCAACCTGTCCAAAGAGCCGGCCCTGCCAGCGAACTTGTTAATATATATTTAGGTGTTCCCACCAGGACCCCCATATAAGACCATACGTCCAAAGTAGGGGCCTCGGGAATTTCCTAAATCCTTAACTCTATACACCGTAATGTCAGCGAACCCCTCTGCATTGTCAACATCCACCGTCTGACCATACTCATTGAGGACTGAAACTTGCCTGAAGTATGCATCATATGCGGTATCCCCAATAATAGGAAACCCTGAACCCATAGGTGGTACGGTGGTGCCCGGCGGACTAAATGTCTCGCCTGCCCATTCAATGTAATTAGCCAAGTCTCCTAGCCCAGTAAATATGCCCTTCGGCCAAAATCCAACCTCACCCAGGCCATCTTCTAGTTCAAGTTCGAGCCACCAGTTTCCGTTAATTTCGTCCTGTTTTGAATAGTGGAGTCATAATAAAATTTGGTCAATATGGACATAAAATCTTTGACATAAAATTTGGTCAATTGCGTTTACCCTGATGATGTAGGCTTCAGTACTAACAGGGTCATGTCCACGAATGGAAACTTCATCAAAAATGGCATCTAGTTGTACGTCTGATCTCACAATAACAAATCCGGGGCATCGAGTATTGAAACATTGAGATTGTCCAGCCTGTTGTAGTAAAAGAATGGACAAAAAATGAGGGGAAGAAATGTATCGTACACTAACTTGAGGAAAATGCACCCCAAGAAAATGAGACTTACATTAAAATGTATATATAGCCGGGTGTGATTGTCACCATAGAGGGATGGATCAACCTGAGACAAAAGAAAAATTAGCAAAATATGTTGAGATACTCAGTATTTTGTTAAAGGAAACGAATTGTACAAGTATTGCAAAGGAATACAAATATTCGAAATTAAGGCCCTTTTCTTTGTTTAGGTGTTACAACATGCAATTGGGATATGAATGCCAGTGGATCAACGTTTTCGCACTTGGGTTTAAGCTTAATATGCATCACAAATGAAATTTTGCAAAATACGTTGAGAAATGCCTCGAACTCGAACTATTACTTCAGTAACATAAACATAAACAGGGCATTATCATAACTGATCAGAAATGTAGAAAAAATGCAACACAGTCTGAGACGAAGAAAAGATTAATTGATTTGAGGAATTAAATTAACTCAAGACAGAAAGACTAACCCTCCAGCCAGTTTCTATGCTGTCAGGACCATTTTGTAACTTCACTCTTGCTGCACTATATTGATTGCCATCAACATGAGGATTGTGTAAACTAATATGTGCTCCAGCTCCACTGAACTTCGTGCTTGAACCAGTTGTCCGAAGTCCAGCAAACTAAGCAACAATATGAACAGAAATATTATGCTAGCTTGTGAGGATTTTGGGATAGTTCTTGCATCAATATGACAATACGCATATATATGTATGCAAGGTTCTAAAACTCGCTAGGTGCTCCCAAGGCGGTCGGGCACCTTCCAGGGCCGAACACTCGGTGCCTAGTCGGGCAATTAGTCAAGCACTCAAGCTAGTCGGGCTAGTCGGCGAGGCCTTTTAGTGCCTAGGCGGCGAGTACTTAGCGTTCCAGACCTTCTTTTAGAACACTGTATGCATGAAATTATCGTTAATAGTTTTTAGACATGCTATGTTCAAGTGTGAGCATTCACTCAGCTTGATTAACCAACCCCTTCTAAATAAATGGATTCAAGCATTTAACGACTTTGATTAACAATAATATTCACTGTCAGAAGAAACAGATGTGCATACATAATACTATAAGTGAAGCTCTGAAATGAAGATGCAAGGAAAAGGCAAATTACAATCACCATTACTATTGCAGACCTATAACATGCAAAATGACTAGGGATAACTTACATGAGTACCAGGCGCGTTATCTTCCAAAAACATTGTTTTTGAAGCCAGTCTCTCTCTGATGAGATCTTCCCTAGTGATTCTTCTTATAGGGACCGTTCCAACGGGGCAACCTCCGCCCCTTGGGCCCATACTTACTGGTTTAGTAGTATTTGATTCAACTGGATCTCTTTTTCTCCTAGCTGATGAAGTGGGTTTCATCTACATTTCAAATGAATCAAAATAAATTAGTCTAGTCTTATGCTACAGATATACAAGTATATGCGTAGACTACAAAACCTGATAGTGGAAAGTGTGGTTCTTCAGCGAAGGATGATCAAATGCCGGTTGTTTGTAGAAATCCACACAGTCAATTATATCTCCATGGTCACTCTATTAGCATTGAAAACCCTTGTCAATTCTCATATCTTGTGTAAAAGAGAGATTTAATAAGTCAAAACTTATGACTATTTTGAGCTCACATGTATAGTTTTGACACTTGGCTTGTTCAGAAGCTCAAGTTGCTTTTCTAACTCCAAATATTCTTCTTCTGATAAACCTGTGCTTGCTTCAACTCCATTGTGGCACGTAAGAAGAGTAGAAACAAAGAGAAGTACAAGAACAGCATGCAAATCCATGGATTGATCTAAAAATACAAGAAAAGTGACTTTTCCATGCTACATCAAGTACGTTTGTTGCTTAAAGGAAATGCACTAGTGAAGAAATGCAAATACTTACATTATTGCACCATTAGAAATATTACATAAAATCTTCAACCGAAATATGAAAATAACCTGATATGCATATGATACTAGCGAGCTGTAATTCTTTAGCCAAGATTGGTAACTATTTATGCTTTGCAACTCCTTTGGTCATAGAACCAAAAGTTGAAGGCAAGAATATTGTTGATGTTCCTCTTGTTAATCATGCAAAAGACTCAAAACACCTTCACTCTCTTGGGGGAAAAGATATTGGGTAAAACTGGTTTGAGGGTTGATTCAAAAAGCTGTGTGGGACATCATTGCGCAATTATCTTAGAAGGATATTAGGAGCTAAACACATGCAAATATTTAATTATAATGTAAGCGATGAGATTTGAACACAAGATCTATTACCTGCTCTAATACCATATTAGATTGTTAACCAATCACTAATCTAAAAGCTTAAGCTGATAAAGAGAGGGGTAACTTTTTATTTATATCTTCAACAAAAAATAGTGGGCTACTATGGTGAATTATTTTCCGTTAATAGGACTTAGGGGTTCGCTCCCTTATAAGTTCTCACCTTGGAACCTCTCAAGTATTATCAACTTGTTTAGGGTCAGTCCAGATAGAGTTTTGTTATAGCTTTAATTGGGACCCTGTTAAGTGGGCCGTAGGATTGGTCCCTCAAGATTAGTCAAGATACGCATAAGTTTGCCCAGACACCGGAATTATTAAAATAATAATTTAAAAAAAAAAAGGATGTTGTACTGCGACGATAGATATGCTGGCCTACTTTGTGTTATGATACGATCTTCTCTATAATCACTTACCAAAATTCAAACTATTCATGTTATTTGTTAGTTAGAGCTTGTGTGGAGGTTTCTCAAAGCCAATTTTGCTTGGCATTCTAGTATGGGTGAGAACATAACTCTATCTTACATATTTGAATACAGCTATATTTCTAAGATCTAAATTAGTAGTGGATTGTTATATTTTTCGGTACTTCGGAAAAGAGGATTGTAATAATTTGGAATACACAAGGTGTTTCATGCCATTTATGCATAGAACAATACTGAAAAACTAATTGTTTTCCCATTTACTTTACATGGGACAAGAAAAAAAACACAAACAACGTCATATATACATGACATAGTATCATTGTACTGCCAATTTTCAAATGGAGAATGAAGTGCGTGTCTTGACTTCCTCCCAATAATTTGGAATACAGATTCAAGATTCTCTACATATCATGATGTCTAGCTCAAATGGTGAACAATGATAAAGCCTAGCTTCATGTCAGGGCATTCGACTCCCTCCTCTAACCCCCTAACATGTAATTTTTGATGTTCTGTCTTCTATAAAAAAAATTATCTACGTACGAAGAAAATAACGGAGTTTTCGAATTAAAGCAAATTAGCAGGGAAAAAATTGCTAAAATGAGAAAATGGCTGGGATTTTAAATTCATACCTGACATGTGTTAGAGCTATAACACAAGAAGAGGGGTTTTTTGGGGGAAAACTGTGTGGATTCCAATCCCCCATTGGGGTGTATTTGTACAAGTCCCATTCTGAAGAAATCTTGATGGATTACAATAAAAGGGTCAGACTTGAATTAAATTTTTCCAGATGCATTCACAATGAAATCTCGACAGATTGCCAAGATGATGTACCAGAAATAATTACGTGAAATGCGTTCACAATGAATCTAGATTGATTGCCAAGATGATGTACCAGAAATAATTACGAGAAATGCGTTCGCACTAGAAGTAATGAAATTGGAAGATGGTTGTTCAAACATATCTATAACATATAATGAAAAGTATGGACACAAAATTCCGACCCCGAAACGAGCTAGTATGAACAACTCCATAACATAACAACACTCGAAGACTACGTAACATCCCTTGCCATTGCCCATTTCAACGTACATTTATAGTCTACAAGTTTCAACTAAATCAAGCCCACAAGATTTAACTAAGATCACAGAATAAATTATCATTCGCTAGCTGCAGCGATCGAGGAGGAATCTCCTCTTGAAATTTCAGTCACAAATATTTAAAGGTGGCCCATTCAGCTAATCCAGTTGATTATTTATTGTAGAAGAGCATATTCGCATTACTATTGTCATGATGGTTTGGCTAGTATTGTGATCAGTACAATCTTACGATACTCTTACTATTCCTATTGTCGGTCATATTTGCCAGAACAGCTGTTTCCTATTATCAGTGTTTGTTTTTAATATCTGATAAAGTGATTTAAAATCTTGCATAGGCCTGGTGCAAAATCTATCATGAAACATTTTAAATTGTCATCAAGGTCCATTGAGGAAACAAATTTGTAAGAATTTTCTGTAAGTCAAAAGTCACGAATACCTAGCACACTATCATACTTATATGCAGAGATTTTAAGATGAGAGCCAACCAATGCATTGACATACGGTTACTTGCATTCTACCCCAAAAAAAAATCCTGAAAGGGCCTTCAGCTTGCTAAAAGTTACAAGGGAAGTTTGCAAGCAGAACAGAGGTAGAGGGGCAGTGCAGATAAGGCCAATATGGTCAAAAGTTAGCTTTCCTGCTCTTGAGAGAGTTGAAGATAGCCATCTGGCTAAAGAATGCCGAGCTTTTTCAAGTGTATATGTAAATCAATCTTTCCTTGAGGCTCTATTGGGATAGGAGGAAGAGGAGTAGGAGAGGTTGCATTCTTATCTAACTGGTGTAAAAATTCCAAGTCCGTTTTGGGTCGGATTGTTAACATTAGAAGGGGAATCATGGTGCATGCCTTGTTCTCAGCATGTTCATTGTATAGTGTATAGCTAAACAGGAATTTTTCATAAAGTTTGGCAAATTCAGGTGTTGGGATACAAAATAGTATCACAGGTTTCATTTGCAAGAACATCGCTATGCCTAGAATTCCATATCATGTGCTAAGAATCGCGGGGGAGGATTAAAACAGGGGATTGTTATGATGTTTTTCTTTCTTGAACCAAAGATGGCATTATTAATGGAAAAATCTCCAGTACACATCCAGAAAAAGCACACCATTTGTACCCATTGGATGGCTCAGATCCCCCTACATCATCAAAAAGTGACCTGTGGAACCGGTCACCCAAGAGGTTATCCTATTAAAATATTATTAAACCATAAAAATTTATACAAATAGTCGCGAAACTAGTAATGAATTCGTATATTGCAGAAACTAAATTTACAATAATTTGTTACAAAATAGAAAACCTAAAGCATTTTCTGAACGTAAACATTTGATACGAGGAACTGCATATGGTTTTACCAATGTACCATGCAAATGTTGTCTAGGACCAAGAAGCTTTATGCCATTACCGGGACAAGAAACAGAACTAGAGGGTAGCAATATTTTATAAAACGTTGAACCAAAAATACCTTACACCATGAATGCTGGTGTACAAGGTCCAGTCAACTCAGGCAGCATACCTTGCGAAGGACTGCAACACCACCTGGTCGACCCCTTGGTATAGCAACTCTAGTCCAAATCCGGGGACCCCGCACTACAGGGTTGTAGTCCCCAATCACAGCTATCCATTTGGCAATCAATGGTCAGGATTATCTTCACGTTATCCTCAATTAAGACAAGTATTTTACATGTGATAATACAACAACAACAACAACAATAACATAACCCATTTAGTCCCCAATAATTGGGGGTATGGGCGGGGGAAGGATAGGAGACAGACCTAACCTTTGGCAATAAATGCACAAAGTGGCTGCTCCCAGAATACCACTGAAACAGATGGATTGGAGACAGACCTAACCTTTGGCAATAAATGCACAAAGTGGCTGCTCACAGAATACCACTGAAACAGTGATCCCCCTATACCGTCGCGTTTGCTGCGGAATCTTGCCCTCAAATCAAAGCCAAAAGGCATCAGAGAGGGCAGACCCAAGAATCATTTTGATTTATGTGCACATTACCATGCTTCTTTCATTCAGCATCCAGAGCATTGGCGTTGCACAGAATTACAACCTTTAATTGTCGAACGGACGGCAGTGATTGGGGACTACAACCTTGTAGTGCTTTGGGGCACTACAGGGCCCCCGAATCTCCAATCCAGTAACAAAGTTTGGCTTTTACGTTTGGGGTTCAGCTTTCAATAGCCTGACCTTTCTGCCAGAAAACATGAAATGCTAGAAGCCCAGAATGCTGTCTATTCAACCTTTTTGGACGCAGTTGTCAGATGGAGGACCTACTTCAATGAAAGTTTCAGAGTTCCTCAAATGCCTCCACCTAACAAAATTTCTTGTACTCCTGAATCAATCTAAATTTCGTAGTCCGACTCATAGTTCAGGCAATATGAGATCATGGCTTATAAAAAGTACAGTATCAACCCTGCAAAAATTTGACTTGTGAAGTGTAAATGATTTCAAATTTCGAAATGGAAGGGGCTCCGCAACACGGAATGAAACTAAACCCTCATTGAAGATGCATTTATGAAATCAGCTTGTCTTTTAGACAAATGGGCTACGCAGGCACCATTAGTTTGAACTGCAAAGAGAGAAACATGTACCTACATTTCAGAATCACTGAGCCAGCTTCCAATATAGATATGCAGATGCATGATCTGAACAGCTTGTGCAATTGAAGTTTCTACAATGACTGCACACTCAAAAAGCATTCTACTATCGGTTAACCCATCTGAATTAGATAACCAAGCATACACTGTTCAGGCCTTCACGTATAATATTCCAAATAGTCCAGTGGAAGTCATTATGAGTACTTTCTATTCTGTAGCCATCCATGCAGCTAAGGTGATTAGGAAAGATGTGGATAGCATGTTGGTTATAGATTTTTCTGAGACCTTACTCACCTGGCCTAGATTGTCTTGGTATGAACAGGACAAGGAATGAACGGCAAAATAAAGCGAGACGAAAGTTCCAAACCTGACGCCAGGTTATCTCAATAGCCACAACGATGTCCCCAAGCACACAAACCATTTCCTCATTCAGCTTTGATTACATGCAAAATATTCCATTCACAAAGCTCCATAAAGCGTCATCAGAGAGAGAGAGAGAAAAAAAAAAAAAAAGTACAAATATGAAAGAAATGAGACCAATACCATGATCCAACTGCAAGAGATTCCCGGAGCAAATGATCCCTCCCAACTAAAGATGAATCTAAGATTGCAAATTTAGGAAAACAACCCTAGCACAAGGTAGAGAGGAGGGAGCCCCGGGACCATTCAGATTGGCAAGCCATTGCTGCACCAGCAACCGGCCAACTGTTCTTTTCCTAGAGTCCATAGGATATAAGAACAAATGAATTCAGTAAACAGCAAAATGACAAATTGAAGGGTAATAATGTGAACCAAGTAAAGGGTAATAATGTGAACCAAGTAACTCTAGCTCGACTAGTGTTCTGTTTGTCAAAAGCTCGTTCGTGATCGGCTCAAGTGAAGCTTATTCGAGAACTTGAACTCACTAGTGAAGCTCAATAACTTTGTGATTCTTGTTTCAACAACCCCATTAATCTTACTGTTTTACAGCACTAAGTAACAGACCTGACCCAATGCGAACCTTCACCTAAGCTTTGTTTCAGTCACGGAATGTGGAGGGATTTATTGTTTGAATATAAACAAATGTACTGGAAGATATTTAAGTGAGAAGGTAAGAAAGCTTTTCACCTTATTGTTTCTCAACACTAAAGGCTTAGGGTAACTTAAATCAAAGAAATCAAAATATTTGGCATCAAAGGACAACATTTAGAATAAATACACACGGACGTCCTAGGAAAGCTGAACATTCTAGACAACCACTTTGAGCAAACATAATTCATAATGCGTCAAGAAATGGTTGTCAGTTTATCAGTGATACTCGAAGTAGATAAGGAGAAGTAAGTGAACATATCGCTAGAAAGTTCAACTACATCAGAAAACTTCGAAGATAAAAAATATGAACACCAGTTCTGAAGAAAAGGTAAAAGATAATAGAAGTCAAAACATGTCCCAAATAGGGTTTATACATGTGAAATGAATTACCATAGACATTGTAGCTGTTTCAGCAAATTTTGCCGAGGCAGTGGCAGCCATACCATATACTTAACAACCATGCTGTCAGAAAACTACTTGGAAAATGTAAAAACATGGAAGAAAATCATTCCAAACAAAACAAATATCCATACCATTAGTTAATTTGATTAACCGTGAATCAATGTATAACCACCACAAATAATCTCTCCTTGGCCTTAGGTCATATTGAGCACACACACACACATATATATATATATATAGAGAGAGAGAGATCCCAACCAATTGATTTGAAAAGTGGTAGAGTTCAAGCCAACAAACAATGGAAAGATATCTCCAAGCTCCAAATGACAATTCAGTTGAAGTAGGCAATAGCCACCATATTCCAATGAACTGAATATGTTCTGCTAATTGAAATTGATAGACTAGGTAAAGTTTATGAGATCCAGAGGCTAATCACAGCATATCCCAATTCCCAAATGGTCAGAATGGAACATTTCAAGCCAACAAACTTTGGCAAGATATCTCCAACACGCCTTGAATAACTAGGCCTGCTTAGTACACCTCCAGGACTTGAACTAAAGTTTGAAGATCCATATGCTAATCAATAATCATAGATCGTATTAGAAAACTTAACAGATCCTTTTATAACATGAAGCTAACCAAAAAATCTCTACCAATCATAAGTTCCATAAATCATATTTTGGTAAGTGAGCTAAAACTACTGTGATCTACTTCATATGGAATGCTTGCTTTTTAACACTCTGGCTGTAATTTAAATGAACTCAGATAATTACCAATTTCTGGTTTCATTAACAGTTTGAATTGCTTTTTTTTTTTTTAATAACCGGATGTCCAGGCCAGCTTGCCCGCATCTCGACTAATTCCGGGCCCTGGAGGTAACTACTGTGCATAAAGCCCAGTGCCCCAAGAGTTTACTAGCAAGGAGATTCGAACCTGAGACCTTAGGTGGGAGAACAGTTTCAATCGCTGTCAAGTTGTTGTTTTTTTAATTTTACATTCTTCATTAATATGTAAGCTTCAGTGGATTAAATGTACATAAAAGTGAGTATATACTACATAATTACATAAATCTATATACACACAAATTTTAAAATTCTGGAATGTATAAGAAAAGCAGGAAATACATCGAGTGATGCCCATATCATAAGAGGGAACATGCCAAGTTCACGGGCCCAGGACATCGAATCACCTAAAAATTTCCGTCCTAAATTCATTATCAGCCCAGCACAAACACACGCAGGTGAAAAAAGAAACATAAACAGAATGCAAATGAACAATGAGAAGGAAGGAGGGCTTCTTCATATTTCTTCTTTTCTTATTCTTTAATTTGGAAGCAGTCCCACAATAAAATTGCAGGAGTGCATAAATGGCTTCTCTTAATGCTGTACAATGAAGTATGAACTATAACAATTTTCAAACTCCAACTAGCAAAAAATCATCTCCTCCCTACTTCCCTCCTCTACTTTAGCAAGAAAAAACAACTCTGACCGAAGGTTAACTCCAAAGCTCTCACATTCTTACCTGTAACCTAAACTCTGAAGATTGAGCAGAAAGAACCGTTATAGGGCGGATCTTCTTTGTCAGTTAGCTACCAAACTTAGACTAGCTCAAAGAAAATGATGATAACCACAAAATGGAGTCAGCACCTTGACATGCACAACCACGCACAGAGCTGCCTATGAATCCAGTTTGATGTGTGCGCTAAGGAAAAAGCCATTAAAGGAATGGATTTTCAGAGGGCTCGTTGAGCTTATTGATGATAGAGAAGCATAAATTCCAAACTTCATCTTTGTTGCATCTACCACTCCCTATCAACTGCAATTGGTGCCTTAAGCAACCAATAACATATTTCCAGTCACTAAACTAATCAATAATGACCAGTAAACTTGGCCTTCCGTATTTATTAAGCCCAAAGGAAGTCCAACCATAATATGAAACAACCCGACCCAGCTTTCTTTAAGATGAAAACCAAGTCCAATTCGACTGTAATCAACCTCAAGCTTTATCCTCTGTATCAGAAATCTTCAACACCCAATCTGCTGCTCAAGCTTGTTTCTTCAGTACTAACCCAGCTGACCAGATCTCAAGAGCATCTTTCAAATTATCAAAGCAATACCTGCTCAATGGGCAGAAAAAGCTCTTTACTCAAAAGTTCTTGCTTATATTAGCGAGACAGGAAACAAGCTCCTTTTCATCAGAATTCTTTAGATGTTCAACTATATCATCCATCAAAGGAGCTTTCAGTTGTATTCTTTTCACAACCATTAATCTTGCTAGTTGTGCAGCTTCCACCGAAAAACCTTCTTTACAGAGGCCAGCCAAAAGAATAGAATAAATATCTGTATCAATGGAAGACAGACAACCCGCCTTCGCAATTTCACTGTATAAGCGAAATCCATCCAGCACCCGTCCATTCACACAAAACCTTCTTATCATAGTGCTAGAAGCCAAACCATCAGGTTTCACTGCACTAGCTATCATCCTCCTAAAAAGCTTCTCCGCTTCTTCAAAATTTTCACTTCTTACCAAAAACACCACAAGAGAACTATAGCACTCTCCGTATGAAACACTGCCTCCTGCAACTAGTCTATCAATCAGCTTATAAGCCTCCTCTAAATGCCCTTCTGTGCAAAGCCCCTTGATTAAAGTACTGATAGTCACCCTATTTGGAAAACAATCATTTGACATCATTCGATCCAAAATGCGCAATGCTTCCATTGTCAGACCCTTCTCACAAAAACCTTGAATAACAGAAGTATGTGTTACAATATTTGGACTACAAGCCCCGCCTTCTTTCTCCATCTCCTGCAACAACTCCAATGCCCTTTCCAAAGTCCCAAACTTACAAACCCCATCAAGAAGAGCCGAATACGTCACTGCATTGGGCAAACACCCATGTCCCCTCATAACCTTAAACAGAGCACAAGCATCTTCTAGCCTACCCGCGTCACAGAACCCCTTAATCATAGCAACATATGTAATCATATCAGGATACATATCAACAGAACCCATTTCTCTCATCAACTCTGCAGCCACATCCATCTTACCATTTCCGCAAAACAACCCAATAACAGCATTGTAAGCCGTTGTATCTGGCTGACAATTAAATTCCTTCATCTTCCTCAATACCCACAAACCCTCATCAGCAAGATTGGCCTTTCTACACAAATTCAAAACTACCTTGAATGTTTTAATACTAACCAAACAACCCTCAGCCCTATAAGCTTCAACAACATTAGTAACTATTTGAGGTTTTCTACTTACATCAAACAGCTGACAAGCTTTGCTATACATCTGTGAACTGTGTCTATAATTGGGTTGGAGACCAGCCCAAATAAAGAACCTAAGACCTAAAAGAGGTTGATCACGGGCACACTTATGTAAGACCTCATTGACACTTGTAGAGTCCAGCTTAGCCTTAACTGTGCTTAGGGGTTTTTCTATGTTTGCAACATTTTTCTGCAAATGGGTCCAATAGTTGTTTGTTGAGGAAGAAGTTGTGAACCATAGTGGGTTTGTTTTTGCAAAATTGGGCTTTTGGGCGCGTATTATTGAGGATGACAGAAAACGAGAGATCGATAGTACTGCCATGGATTGTTTGGGATTTGAAGAAAAGTTCGGGTTTTTTAGAGAATTTAAGTGGGCAAAACCCTAAACGTAGTTGGAGGGAACGGCAAATGGTGAGACGTACCTTCGATTTGGAGAAGAGATTTGAACAGTTCCCGTTGAACTGAGTTGACTCGGGCAGGGGCCAGTGAAATACACTACTGTCTACAGCCAATACGAAAAGGTGGATCTTTTTCTGACTTTAGCTTGAGCCGGCGGGGCCGAATTTGGGGTCCATCGGATGTAGGCGCGGTAACTCGCTTGCAGCTGCAGGATGTGCCCGGGTTGATTTGGGCGGGTCAATGGCAAAATTTTCGATCAACCCACCGATGGACCCGGCTTCCCTGTTGTCGGAGTACAGATAAGATAAAATCATGATATTTTAAATCAAAAAATGAAGTAGTTCTGTATATCGTTTTTCGATTTTTTTTGCACCAAAATAAAGTACAAGAGGAGAACTTTAATGTGGTGCGAAAAAAATCAAAAAACGATACACAGAACTACTTTATTTTTTGATTTAAAATATCATAATTTTAGCACTCGTGTGATAAAATCTTTTAAAAAACTAGGTCTTAAAAAGTTACATCGTGCCCAGGTTAATTTGGGCGGGTCAATGGCAAAATTTTCAATCAACCCACTAAAAGACCTGGCTTCCCTGTTGTCGGACTACAGATAAGATAGTTACATCGTGCCCGGGTTAATTTGGGTGGGTCAATGGCAAAAATTTTTATCAACCCACTAAAGGACCCGACTTTTCTGTTGTCGGACTATAGATAAGATAGTTACATCTCAAAGGCCATGTTTATTAGGTGGGATATTGGGTTGGGATTTAGGGGTGTGTTGGAGTGTATCCCATTTTCCAGTGTTTGGTAACCTAATTTGGGATGGAATTTGAAATCCCTACCCAATTTTAATCGCCATCCGTACAGTACAAAAAAATGCTTTCCACTGGCTATATCCCGTCAAACACAAACACTGAATATGAATTTTTCCTATCCATTGATATCCTGAGCAATATCTCAAGGATTTCATATCTCACACATATCCCATGGGATTTCATATCTCATCCATTTATCTCCGGCCAAACAAATGAGGCCAAAAGTTCATCTTTGCATTTTGGTCCAGATTACTGGATCTTTTTAGGTTTTAAATAGTTCTCCTTTTACATTTGGACTAGTAAAAATACTTATGGACGGTTAAAATTACACAAACGGCAAACGGCATTCGCAGTTATAAGAGTTGTTATTTTCTAACCCATCATTTTCAACTGTTATAGTCGCGTTAGTGAAACTGTTATGGATCCAGAGATAATCACGCGATCAAAGTGCTTTCACTAATCAAATAAGATCAATTACTCAAATAGCTACATAAGTAAAAATCTTTCATAATCTCTCAAAACTCATCATATCAAAACAAATTACTAAACTTGGTACAAATCTCAAAGAAAATACAGGGTTTTCCCTCCACAACATTCAAACTTCTTTTTCTCATCTTTTCTTCCTTTTAGTGAATCCAAATATCAAACACAACATGAAAACATGTCTCAAAACCTTGAACTGAAATGCAACCTTTCATAAAGCTAGAGAATCAGATCCATGATTTAGTAGTAATCTTTTTTCTGCATACTTTCGGCTATGAATTTGAAGAAAAAGAAAGATTCCCTCATACCTCGCCAATCCAGCTCCTATTTTAATGAGAGGGTTATCCACTTAATTATCCCTTTCTTCCATTCCAATATAAGATTAACGATCACATTAACACCTTGCATGTGGTGTGTGGCTTAATTTGGCCAAAAGAGTGTTGAGAGAACAAGTGCCCAAGTACCTTTGAATGCAATACCGGAGTGACCCCGAGACAAGTGACTCCACTTTTTTAACTTCTCAATAAGAAAAGTTATATGTTGCACCCGATATTTGCTATTCGATCCATAATAAAGCACTTAAACTTTTTTTTTTTTTCGCAATAAGAAAAGTTATACCATGCTCCCAATATTTGCTATTTGATCCCATAATAAAGCGCTTAATCTATCCTAAAATGCGAATGTTCTACTTTTTGACCTCACATATCAGAAATTTTGGCTTCTTCCCTTTTCGAATGGGATCCCATCAGAGCTGTCCAACTTGGAAATCAATAGTCTGAATTCGCAAACGCTTTTTTACCAGTAATAAAGCCTTTAGTCTGGATTCGCAAACGCTTTTTTACTGGAAATAAAGTGCCTGCGAATCCAGACCATTGCAAACATTTTTGAACGGCTGTGATTGGAGACTACAACCTTGTAGTTCTTTGGGGCACTACAAGTCCCCGGATCCTTTTGAATGTAAACTTTATTTAGGTCTATCAAAGCAAGTAGTACAAACATGAAAATATGAGAAATTGGGTATAAGATTATATTCTTAGGTTTCATAGTTAGTGAATTAAGAGACCAAAAAATGGCTACACAAGTAGCAAAAGAACATGTTAACCTGATTTCAAGAAAATTAAAAAAACAAAATGTTCTTTTTGTAAGTGTAGTATTAAGCAATATATGGAAGCCACTGCATGCGTGGTCCTAAAGAGCATCTAGTGCTTATCATGCATCCCAAGCTATGCTTAAGAATCCTTTACCCTGCAAAAAAATTCAGAAGAATTTGAAGAATGTTGGAGAAGAAAAGCATACCTTCCAGAGTTGGAATGTCACAAAATTCTTCTAGTAGTATTTTTCTAATCAACCCCAAGAACAAAAAAGCTAGCGTACGCAGTCCAAAAGAAGAATCCTGACCATATCCCACGCAACCCCTATTTGGGGACCTCTGATATTTTCCATTTCCCACAATGTCCCTGATTCTCCCAATTTCAAAAACCCATCTTCCACTTTGTTTGTGGTAGCAAAAAAAACTTTGTGCAATTTTCTTTTAGAAAGAAATACTATAGCCACATATGTGCAGGGGAATGGGGGACTCTGTTGTCCATGACAGACGGCAGGTCCTGCCAATCCCATCTTCTAGTCGTCCATCTCGGCAATTAATGTTTAGGATATGTTTGTTAATTCATCTGCGAATCTAAATTATCGATTGCGGAAATAGATGACTCAGATGCCGCACTACAGGATTAGCAGGACCTGTCGTAGTGCCGTGCAAGCAAAGTCCCAGGTGCAGGTTGTGTGGTTCTCCATGTGAAATCGTGTGTAGTTGTAGGAGAATTGATTGTAGATTCATGACATAACACAAATACAATATTTCTTTTTAAAATTCAAAATAAAGGAACCTTATTTTATGAAGTCATGGGACTCGGGGTTGCTGTTGTGCAGCCTCTGCACAGCAGCTGCTGCGCACAATCGCAGCCGTCCATTGCTTGGATGAATGGCCTAGATTTCAAACAACAGAGACGAATTGTTCGCGCCAACAATTTGTTTTCAATCCGAACCGTTAAAAACACTTGTAGATGGCTGCGATTGTGCGCAGCAGCTGCTGTGCAGAGACTGCACAGCAGCAACCCCGCGTCCGAAGTCATGTTGGTGTAGGATCGGTTTTCTTTCTTCTTGGCTTGTTACAATATAGTACATGATATGATATTTCGAAGGATAAACACATTGGGCTTAATAAGTTCTAAGCTGGACGACTAGGTTGGACCACTAGGAAAGACTCGATCGAAATCCAAATTAACATAGTTAGGCCACCAATAAGGGTTTCCAATCGAATAAATTTGAGCAAAGGCTCCATTTAATATAAGTCATCGTAATGGACAAATGACTCAAATTTGGATAAAAATTGCCTTGTGTTAACTTTTATGTAGAAAGTAAACGGTAAACGAAAAAAATCTATATAGAGATGGCGAATGTCATATTTGGGTTGGATAGGATTTGAGTAAACAAAAAGGGTCTTATTTTGTTTGCTAGTTTTGGGCCAGTGATTTTTAGTTAATAATATTCTTCTACCTCTTTATCCCCCCAACAAAAAAGAAAGAGTCTTCCTTGATTTGGGTAAGAGCTAGAGAAATAGTACTCGGTATTTAAATTGAAGCCAAGAAAAGAATAGAAGCCGGAGATGCTCTAACATTAGAGTCTAACGTCTTAAACTCAAATTGTTCAATTAAACATTTTACCTCAAAATTTATCTTTATGCCCAAGTCATCTGCTAACCTCTTTTCCCTGAGTTCTTTTTTCTCTCTTCTTGTTAGGTTTTGGTCTTCAAAAACCTTCCTCAGTCAAAACTTATTTTTCCTTTTCATTAGGAATGTCAACAATTTCTGCTTCAAATGACTTTAAAAAAACATAAAAGAATGCGTAATTGTAGCCCTAGTTTTTTTATAAAAAAAATAACTCACAGGTGGTCGTACTGTTTTGATCCGTCTAAACATGTTTCTTCTTTTCACTAGTGGTTTCGATAATTTCTGTTGCAAATGACTTACTAAATAAAGAATGTGTAATTGTGGCCCAAAGCTTTTTTCTCAATAGCTCGAGTGGCGTTTTGACAAACTAGAAATTTTGAAATTAAAAAGTTGCAAAAACCTTATCGAACTACAAACACGATGACAACAATATGACATCACATAGACAACATTTTTACCCTCCAAATAAAAGGTATTGTGTTACTCAAAAAAATTTGATTAGCCAGAGGCAAATTGATAGGGAAAAGGGGCATGAATGTCAATTGATCAAAAAACAGTGTAAAGGGAACAAAAGCATATAAGGTTAAAATCAGCTCACTCATTCCCAAAACTTTCTTCATCACTCTCCACTTTCCTTTACTTTTTCCTTAGCCCTCAAGTCTCCTCTCCTTCTTTTCCCCCATCTCCTTCCACATTCTGCAAGAAAAACCACACAGATCCAAAGCAAAAAGCTTTTTTCGCTCTTTCTCTTCATCAATGGCGGATAAAGAGTTTTACATGAAACAACAGAGATTAGACCATCAACTCCCTCCAAACCCACCAAACCCAAGTAAGTTCTACACACAATTCATGTACAAAGCTGTCATTGTAGCAGTTTTTCTAGTTATACTTCCATTTTTCTCTTCACAAGCCCCTGAATTTGTCAACCCATCTCTTCATACCAGAAGTTGGGAACTTGTTCAGCTTCTTTTAGTAGGTATCGCCGTCTCTTACGGCCTTTTTAGTCGTAGAAACGATGAAACAGAGAAGGAGCATAGTTTGAAATTCGATAATGCTCAATCCTATGTGTCTAGATTGCTTCAGGTATCATCTGTTTTCGACGATGATGCCGAATCCCCATCTGGGTCTGATGAGAACAAGGTCCAAACATGGAGTTCTCAGTACTTTAAGGGTGAGCCAGTTGTGGTTGTGGCTGAAGAAAATTCTCTTCTTGATGAAAAACAGAGTGGCTCTGTTTCTAGGGTAGCCGGCGATGATAAGCCGCTTCTTTTGCCCGTTCGGAGCCTGAAATCGCGTGTTACACAATCCGATTTTTCTGAAGCAGATTATGAACCAAGTGGCAAAGGGAGTTCTCTTAGTAGGTCTAGTTCAAATTCGGGTTCGAAGCGTTTTTCTAGCAATTCAAATAAATCAAGAAATGGGGAATTTGGGAGTTCAATTCCTTTTGACATGGAATTTAAAGGAGAGGAAAATATTGTCCTTCCTTCCCCAATTCCATGGCGATCGAGATCGGGGAGAATGGAAATGAAAGAAGAAAATTATTATGATGATAATGGTGTTCCCCTGTATTCCCTTCCTCCTTCAATGGAGGAATCCGATTTCAATCGGCCGTTCACTTTCCAATCATCGCGATCTGATAGTGTTGAAGAAGTACCAAGGAAGAAAATTTACAAGAAGTCCACGCCTCCAACTGCTGCTGCTCCTCCACCACCACCGCCACCACCGCCTCCGCTATATTCACGAAAACCTCCACTAGTTAAATCGAATTCCACTCTCTCAAATCCTGAGGTTTTTCCCGCGACGAGGGAATTGAAGAGAAGCGCTTGGAGTGTTCCGATGGAGTTGATGAATGGCAATGAAACAGGGGAGATGCAGAACAGAGCAAATTCAGTGGCAGAGTCAAGGTCTAGAGTCCCAAGTGATGGTTCATTGGCAGGGAAGTCGGTTCGAGCTCCTAGACCGGGGGAGTCGATTCGCGAAAGCATTCCTAAGACGGGTTTCTTGGATTATGAGAGGGAAGAGAAGCGAGAATTCGAGGAAAATGTGGGGGTGGAAACGGATGAAGAGTCGGATAGCGAGGAGGAGGAGGAGGAGGAGGATGATGATGATTTGTTTGAAGGAGGATCAGAAGATGAAAATGAACAAGTTGTTTCTAACAATGCCAGCGATGGAGGGAAGGACGTTGACAAGAAGGCGGACGAGTTCATCGCAAAATTCAGAGAGCAGATTAGGCTGCAGAGGATTGAATCAATCAAGAGATCAACTGGGGTGATAGCTAAAAACTCTAATAATAGGTAAACTTGGTGAATATGAAATGCATTTGAAATTTGCTTTCCTTATGTTTCTAATTCAGTTTTGGATTAGAAGCTGTTGTCTCTTCTTCTTTTTCTCTTGTTTTTATTTTGTTTCCGGAGGGCAAGTAATGGATGTGATGGAGGAATTTCCACGGCTTAATGCCATATTTAACCAACTAATATGTTGGAAAACTGTTTGTTATTTGATCTTTGTACGTGTTGGTTACTGCACTTTTGAAAGGACGTACCTAGTGCACAAAGCTCCCTGAAATTCGGGATCTAGGGAACTAAAGGAAGGGTTGATGTACGCAGCTATACCCCTGTAAGTAGAGAGGCTGTTTCCGAGAACCGAGCCTCTGACCTACAAGCTATAATGGGACAGTTTTTATGAGAGTAAAAACTGTCCCATTAGTACTTTTGCAGATGCACTCTTGAAACATAAATTTTGAGTTGCATGCAAATGGTGGAGAAGTGGTTAATTGAAATTAGCACTTTCATCACTGGCAGATGTTAAAAAGGTACCAATGTTTATGAGAGTAAAACCATCAATAAGTAGTTTGAGTTTGCAGCAAACCCAGTTTTGGTTTGGCAATTTTCAAGCTTGGGACTGACTTATTGTTTGCGTTGTGTGTGGCTTCAATTTGAGCGAAAGGGGACAAACCAGCATAGCCCATCTGAACGGGGCTTGAGATCCGTCCGGTCCGGACGACCGAAGCAAGAATGGAGCTTGCAGGATTTCCCACGAGACAGTTGCACTTGTACTCTCTGTGTTAATTTTTAGGGTTAGTAACTTGTTTTTAGTCAGAGAAACCCAGAAAAGCAAAATCGAGAAGAGATTAGAGTATTTATAATCCTTATTGATCATAGTAGATTGATTCGTCCCTTCCCGTGGAGTAGATACACAGCCAGTGAACCACGTAAATCTGCATGGATTATTGCTTGGCTTGCTTTTGTCTATCTTCATTGTTCATGTTATCAGCTCCAAGGTAAACAAACCAAATTTGATCACATTTGTTTGTACAATTTCGCATGATAAATTTGTGGAATGAATCGAGTCGTTCGTGAACTGTTCGAGACTCGACTCAGTAAAGGCTCATTCGAATTTGGTTCGGTCCATTTGGGTATTGAACGAACTGTACCTATGCCTCAATTTT
The DNA here is from genome assembly GCA_020921065.1 of Vaccinium darrowii. NCBI lineage: Eukaryota > Viridiplantae > Streptophyta > Magnoliopsida > Ericales > Ericaceae > Vaccinium > Vaccinium darrowii. The sequence goes on along the minus strand of CM037152.1, from coordinate 1,488,225 downwards.
AGGCTCATTTAATAAATAAGTTAAACCTGAACCTAACAGTCTTTGGCTTGACTAGGCTCGCGGACCTAATATAAATATATATATAATCTTGAATATTATAAGCATTATGAAATTTTTATAGTTTATACATAAATGAACTATTATAAACTTAAATTGTATATGTTTCTATACTTTCATACATGTATGAACCTATTTATGCCAAAATAAAGATTTTATTTGTTATTCAGTTTAGGCTTGTATGAGAGCCTGATATTTTTTTATTCATTAAAGCTTGTGAACAAATTCAAGTTCATCAAACCTAGGCCAGCTCGACGTCAAATTTTTATTAACTTCGAGATTGGTTCGAGTTTGTTTGATAACTAAAAAACAAACTTGAACATTCTAAAACCCAACTTGGTTTGGCTCGTTTGCAGCCCTAAGCCCAGCGTTGAGAAAATAGTTCAGTGCTTGGGCTTAATTGTGGGTCTGGAACCTTTCTACTTGATTTTTCTACAAATCTATTTATCTACTTATCTGTCTATTTATTTTCTACAAATCTATTTAGTCTAGCACAAACATCTTCCATTTTTCAAAAAAGAGTACCAAAAAGAAAATTATAAAAAGAAATTTTAGAAATTTAGGACTAATCTTTTGGAGGCTTTTATTTTTGAAAAATGGAAGATGTTTGTGCTAGGCTAAGCATTTACATTTACTTTTAAATTTTTATTTTTGAACAGCAGAGATCCAACGCCTCTTCAAATTTTTTATTTATAAATGACTTGATGCTCTAAAAAAAGCTATAATTTTCCGATTATATAGTGAATAAACATTTTGGTAATCAATTACCAATCCAATTGGGCTATAAACAAGTCTTTGGAAGTTCCATTTGTAAAGAAGTAGTCGGCCCATTATCAAAACCGTCTATGGACCAACCTGACCAAGGCTGAATATCTGCAAAAGTGATATCGAATCCGTTCGAAAGTATTTTTAATAATTCAAACTTCAGAGGATGGGGCGAGCGGAAGTCTGTAGAGGTTCGTATCTATCAATAGAATATTCGTACTGGTAAAATAATGTAACAAATCTAAATTATTATTTGTCGAGATGGATAGCCGAGATTTAACTGTAGTCTAACTGCGAGAAGTTGGGTCCTTTGATAAAACCATGAACTATGCACATTAGGATATGGATTATGGACAATGACTGAATATCTGCCATCGAAATCAGAAGGATTTTATAGAGTTGTATACAAAATACTAAAAAAACACATCACACGTAAAATCCGACATGGGTCTCCGCGATATCTGGCAATAGGACATATTTAAATAATGGGACAAGATCAATACAAAGTGGGACTCCTAATCATAAAAAGATAGACTTTAGAATAAATAAACATCTATAAAACAATAAGCCAACAAACAGGTCACATTACAGCATCCACAATTTCCTTCCCTATATCCCCTTTGTTTTTTCAAGCACTCTGATTTTCTTCTTTAAAAAAAAGGAAGAATTAGTAAAAGGACTGAACTATAAGATAGGACTAAAAAGTCCACCTAAATTAGATGATTGGTTGACAAAGAACAAAAACATAATTTGACACCCCCACCAATTATACTACAACTACAAATCAAAATCCTTCATATTTATGTCTAAACACGAAATGACGGATATGCCCTTCAATCGACGATGCTATATCACGATCTCGGTTGAAGGAGGCCATCGAACATCCGGTGCGTGATGATGGGTCTAGCGGAGGCCCAGGGGTCGAAGGCAGCAGCGCCGGGCCGGTGGTGCGCGGTGGCTGTCACCTGGCGAGACCTAACGCGGTCGATGGTAGTCGTAGAGGGGATGGACGAAGGCGGGCCCACGCGTTCACATGAAGGGCACATGGTGAGGGTAGTGGGTGGGGTCATCTGCATGTAGAACTGTGGGGACAGCTTCAGGGCCCTCAGCTCCTGAACTTCCTTCTGTAACCTCCGGTTTTCCTCCGTCAGATTCTCACAGCACCTCTTTAGAAACTCACAGTCAACCTCAGTCTGCTTCAACTTGGTCCTGTATCCAACAAATTCGATTACTACCACTCGTTAATTAAGTCGATACATATGGGCAAAACTGTAATTCTTCCACCAAGGTGCTCTAGAAATAGTCAGGAAAACTTAAAATCTAAAAATATATGTATATGAAATACCCACCTTGCCCTTCTGTTCTGAAACCACACTTCCACCTGACGGGGTCTCAGCCCTAGACGTTTAGCCAAAGCCAACTTTTGCTTCTGCAAATTCAACAAAACAATATCCACAAATTTTCAGTAATCTAAACAAATAATTTTTTTTTTTTTGTCAAAATATAACTCTTATACTTCCGTGTGATTAAAGGATGTTCCACAAAACTAACTTATTACGCTTTACGAGACAGGTCACCATCTTACAACACATCAATCAAATTACACTCAATAACCCAAGTCAGTTTGTGGAACATGGCTAGAACCAACGTATTTCGATATCAACTGTCTGCATTTGAAATTCATGATTTTATGCGTTACGGGTTAAAAACACTATTTTGATCCGGCAGTTGTAACGGCATGGTATCACGTGATTTGTCCAACTTCACCAAAAATGCTACCAAAAGTAGACCGTTATTGGGCCATTGGAGATGTGACTGATAGTTAACATTGGGGAAGGGGTTGCTGCTGTGCAAGGCAGCAACTCCAAATCCGTTAACATTAGAGCTCTAAGATTCCTAGAGATGCGCGTGAGTCGGGCCAAATAACTGATTATCAATGGTTAGATACTTGCAAATCTGAACTATCAAAAACATTTTTGGACGACCGCGAAATACATACCGGGTTGAGAGTGTTGTGTTCTTTAAAGCTATCTTCAAGAACAGCAGACTGATCTTTGGAAAGACGGAGCTTCTTCCTCGACCCGTCACCGTCGTCTTCGTCGCTAATAATGCCGTGAGAAGAAGTAGTCCTGTCGTCGATCTCCACCTCGTGATCACCGTTAATGTTGTTATTAAGTGCTACTAGCTGATCATTATTATTAATATCCCTCCTCTCGCTGCTATTTCTCTTTGTACCACTCAAGCTCGAGATCGTGCTGTTCGGCGACGACACTCCTCCGACTTCCTCCTCGCAGCAATCCCCCGTCGGCGATGACGGAATCTGGTTCACATCGATTCCCTTAAACAACGATCTCGTCTCCGCTCCTGCTGCTACTACCCGGCTTGCCTCCGACTCTCCGCCTGCTTCAATGTCATGATAAGAGATCCAAAATCAGCAAAAAAAATTTCACAAAACGAAGACTAATAAATAACGCAATTTTTAGAAAAATATATATTTTTTGCCGCTAAATGCTAATTTGTTGCTTTTGGGTAAATAAACCAAAATGCTTTGGCTAATTTGTGATTTATTGGATTATTTTTGTCTTTATTCACAAAAAATTAAGTTTGGTTAATAATTTTATAATTTTTGAAACAAACGAAAAAATCACAAAATATCGCCGCAAAAGTAACAAAATATATAAAAAAAAATTCAATAAAGACACCCAAAAAAAAACCACTCAGTTTATTTAGCCAAACCAGGAGTTCCTTTAATCTCTAAAATTTTTTTTTTTGAATTTTTCTTAATAAAATTGCATTTAATTAAACTGTTAGCCAAAAAATACAACCGGAAAATGAAAGCCGGCTGTCGGCGACGAAGATAAGTAGAAAATCGTCAAAATAGAAAAAAAGAAAATGCGAAGAATCCGATCAAAAAAAGAGGAAGATAAAGGGAGAAAATTAAGGAAAAGGAAGACTTTGAGATCTGAGAGATTGATAGGGTACCTAAAGAAGGAGGAAAGTTATGGATCCAATTGGAGGAGGCTTTGTGGGCATTGAAAGGCAGCGAGGTAGAAAAGGAAGAAGAAGGGGGCATGAGATTCAACTGGAGCAATGAACTCGGCCGGTTGATCTCCTCAGGAAACCTCCTCAAGCTCAGACTCAAACCCAAGTCCTCTTTTTCCACAACCATCTTCTTCTTCTTCTTGAGATCTCCAATCCAATCGTTTTTCTGATTGATTTCTTTCCTAGAGAGAGAGAGAGGAGATGCAGATTTTTTACAGTAGAATGGGAAAGGAGTTGGTGTGGGGAGAGAGGGGGTAGAGAGGGGATTTTATAGAGAGATGGGAAGGTGGTCAGGTGTAATAAGAATTGACGACACGGCCGGATGTGTCAGCTGGAGTGGGGTGCCAAATTTTTTCAATCATCACTTGTTTATTAGTCCTGCTATTTTATTTTCTTGTTTTGTGAATTGGTCGCTTCTTTACTTTTAAAAATATAATTGAATGTCTTGGTCAGATTGCGTATACTTTAACTAATTTTGAGCTCCAAGGAGTAACGATCTAGCATAATCTTCAATGATCTCAAGAGTTTACTAGCAAAAAGAACCGAACCTGAGATCTTAAACGAGTATAAATCCCTAAATCTAAAGACAAAATCACTTTAATAACCCATTTGAATTATTTAGGGCTTCTTTATTGCCCTCCAAGTAATTTCTTTTGTCCTCTCTTTCAGCCTTTATTGACCAAGGGTGAGAAGAACCATGGTAAAAGGCTAAAAGCAGACCCTTTTTTCTGTTCTAAAAGCAGGATTTTATTTCAACTCTCTCGAATCATCTGTATAATGTCTACTATACTTATTAGAGGTCACTTTCACATAAATTGTGGGACTTTACGAACTGTTGAACTTTTAAGGTTTTATATTTGTTCAAGTTTCTATCGTAATTTTATATTTTTTTAATTTCTTTTATCGAGACAAATCACATAACTTGAAAAGTTCGACACAAAATAAACAAATGTGAAATTTTTTTGAATAAAACAAAAACCAACAAAAAGTGTAAAAAATTAAAGGGAACAAGGACTTAGTCTTATACCACACGAGAACATACGTGGTATCAGAATTATCTAAAGAATTACTACGTGATTGTGTTCCGAGAGCATCGAAAACTTATAGTCCATCTTCTAGGTGTACTTTGTAGTTTGTGCAATCTTAAAGAATACCAAGACACATAAACCCCATTGTACATTGACGCATAGTCAATAATGCAATCAAGGGGAGAATTAGTTTCAAGTTGCCTTAACAAAAGGTTAATTGTCTTTTATTCTCGTGTTTTTATTTAATTGGTAGGGTGATTCATTGAGTTGTTTCACAATAAAGAGTAAGTATAACTTGTTTTAATGATCCATGGCATTTACAAAAAATGGTTTGAGACTTCGAACATACATCAAATTTACAAGAAAAAACATTCGTACAAAGATTTAACAAATTTGTAAAAATTACGTCTTTTAAAATTGTTTTTCGACTATATTTTGCTATTTTTTTAACAATTTATCTTTTCATTCTATCTTTTAACAATTTGAAAACAGAAAAAAGGGAGGAGAAAAGTAGAAAACAACCCCCACCCCCAAGACACACGCACAAAGAGGGAAAGTGGGCAAAGTGAAGAAAGTAAACAATGCAAAAGTGGTGTACTTGTACATTGGATACCTGTGTCTTTCTTCTCTCTTGTTTCTCCCCAAGATTTGCATTGGATACCCATCTCAAGGCACGCATGCATACGGTTCACCGAACAAATAGCAAATTAGAATAATTTTACATGCATACTTGGGTTGAAGATTAGGGCTGGTTTGGCTACTAGTTGGAGGTACGGGGACAGTGGTTTTCGACGATGATCTGGTGCATTTCCAGTTCGTCGGAGTTGGGATCTACATATCTTTGTCTCTATCGCTGCGTTTCTTCAATTTGAGGTGCATTTGCGTGATACATAGTTTGTGGCTGTTGGTGATCAGACGTGCAGCAGGTTGTGTGCTATTCTATGTTGCATTCGCCCTTGTGTGGACTTTCCTATATCTTTTGTGGGTATTGTTCATATATACTCCGTGTATTCCATTCTCTTCCGATCCATATAGAATCCTTCAAAATTGTGATACTTTTACCCAATCTAGGACTCCGGTTTGGGGTTTTGTTCGCCTTTTGGGCGATTTATGAGTAATGGCATTATTCTTTCGTACCAAAAAAATTATTTTTTTATTAAATACAAATCATGGGCTAGTTTGTGCGTACCTCAAATTAATTCTTGCAGCCTCTTTCAAAGTCTTTTTAAGAGCTTATGCGTGGAGTGACATAACCTCAAGAATCGCTAATGAGGAGAGAGTTGAATTTGAGACCTTAATAAAATGAATCAAAGTCCTACATCATAGGCTTTTACTACTACGCATATTGATTGAGTAGTGAATAGAGATGACAATTTAATCCGTCCCACTCTCTTCTCATTATGGCGACACCCCAATTTGACGACATTTTCCCCTAAATTTTGTTATCGGTACTTTTGTTTATTTCTTAAATTTTTTTAGTTTTTCGTTCATTTTACATATTATTTGTTCGTCGAGATGAGATGAATCTGAAAAGTAAAATTATATGATAAAAAGAAACAAAAAAAATTAATAATACCGACAATAGAAGGTAGCAGTTTTACTATTTTTAAGTTCGCCATCTTGTTCTTGGCCTTTTCAACTTCGATCTATATTTTTATTTACTTCTTATTACTCTCGAGAAAAATAATTAAACTTTGAAATTTTGAAAGAAGGATAATAAAAAATGCTCACGAATGTTAATATGTAATCATTTAGTATTTTTAATTCTAATCAAATACTATAATACCGTAACACCAAAATCATTCGGCATTGAAGATCACGTTGGGAAATAAAAAATAGTTGCACGCTTGGAGATCTGGAAGGAGTGAAACTCGCTCCAATGCCGTCCTATGGCCATAGATAAAAATGATAAGAGTAATACAGTAATACTCTATGTTGCAGACAAATATTGGAAGTATTTTAGAAATATAGGAATTTTATTTTATTATTTCAAATTAGTATTTTAGTAGGTATGTTTTATTTAATTAAGATTTTACTTTCCTATTTTGTTTTAATGTAGTAGAAATATTTAAATCAATAAATAATTAATAATTGACGATGTCTATTTATTAAAGTATATAAAAATTTCGATCAGTACCGCATGCATGAACTGGAAAAAATTCAAAGGTCAAATCTGAATGATGTAGTCTACTACCAATGCTTTTTCGGAGCGGGGAGAAGCCAAAGAAAACTCTAGTGAAGGCCCACAGCGATACTATCTAAATTCTGTTTTTATATCAAGTTCGAGTTTCATTTGATCTACAATAATGCCCACGTTATATAACCATCATAACAACTGTGTAAGTTATTTTATTCATGCAAAAATAAAAACGATTGGATAGCTAGATTCATGTGATCGAAGCGCATTTCATTAAGAGAGATTTAGACAAATCTATACGTATGATTTTACAGAGATATATACATTAAAAAAGTGCTACAAGATAATTAAACAATTTGAATCATCAAAATACGCAGTCTTTAAAATATACAGGTCAATGAGCTAGGCTTGAAACTAGGTTCGACTATACCGATGAGTCAACGAGACAACTATAACTCGAACTTTGAGTTTGAGGAAACGAAAAGATTAATTCTACACAGTTTTTTTTTTTAGATTTACAAAATGTACATTTGAAGCCTTCAACTTTTGCTAGAATATGTAGCGCTTTAAACGCAACAAAAGCCAGTTTTTAGCATAACTGATACATATAGTTACGTGCCAACAATTAAAATGTGGCTAAGGCTATGTTTGGATTAAATTTATTAATTGCATTACTATCTCACTGTTTTTATCCTTTGCAAAAAAATTTGTCAATTTTTTGCTCCAAATTATTGTGGATAATTATTTCAAATGGATGCAAGAAATTTAAAAGGAAAGAAAAACCTCTGATCAGATTTTTTTTTAAAAGTACACTAAGAACAATAATATTCCAAAAACTTGGATGACATTTTAAAGTTTTTGGTTATATTTTTCTATATAAAAAAGAGCACTGCTAGGGGTACAACCCTTTTGGGTACCGAAAATGCACCCCAGCCTTCGGGGACCCGCTTTTGGGTCCCACACGAGTGATCCGAACCGTTCATTGTTCTTAAAATATTTTTCCGAGGGGGCCCACAAAAAATCAGCTCAATCGGACGGTTAGAAGTGCTTGAACCAAATTCTCACCGTTTTAAGAACAATGAACGGTTCGGATCACTCGTGTGGGACCCAAAAGCGGGTCCCCGAAGGCTGGGGTGCATTTTCGGTACCCAAAAGGGTTGTACCCCCAGGTTTTCCGATATAAAAAATATGCAAGCTAGAAAGATTTATGAAAGACAAAAATAATTTAAGAAAATAAGTCAATAATAAATATATTCCAATTAAGCTCCCCCCTAAAGGTAAAAGTACATTGAACTGAACAAAACCAAGCAGGAATCATGAGGTCAGTTGTGCCCGTTAAATGAGTATCGTTCCAAACTTTAAAAAAAGAGACCCGAATCGTTCATCTCATAGAACTAAACATTCCTATAACAAAATCCAGTTGATCAGATATCGATAACTAAGACATTAAATCTAATATTCTAGAAGTATATTTCCGAAATCACAAGTTTACGTTTATTGGATCAAGAGGTTGATCAGTTTAAAATTTTCACCAAATAATTTTACCGGTCGAGATTTGCAAGATGGACGATTTTCAAAATACTAATATAATTGGACTCATGACGGATATTCACCCGTCTTTTCAGTGCTTCTGAAACATCGTCACGTTGTGAATCGGGGGTCTCGGGTGCAAAATAATTTTGCCAAGCTAAAGGTGGTTACCAAATGATTGATAGAGGGAGGGGTACAAGTGGGGCAAGGCTAAAGATGATGAAGCAGAGACAGAGAAGCGAAGGAGTGGAGTTCACGTGGTTGTGATGTGGGATGGAGTAAAAAAGAACCTCACCCAAAGCCCTCACGTGGACCGAACAAACATGTCTCGCTGGTTTTACTTTTACACGTGCTCCCTCACTTTCCAATGATTTGTTCTCACGCTTGAACGAGTCCGGTTGATTCGTGAGTTTTAATTGCTTTCTACACAATTCATTAGAATTCGATTCTCGAGACCAGAATACTAAAAAGTAACTTTTTAACCCCCGATGTGGATAGTTTGCCTTTAATTGAATCGAAAAGAGGAATAATTGAAGTAATCAGAAGTATGCATAAACTAAACCGAACCGGGAAAAAATTTAACAGAAAAATTTAATGATAAATCAGTCGACCCCACACACCCTCTTCTCAAGGGCCAGCCGTGCGTCTCTTGTTTGTCTTTCTTTATCCCGACACCCCTCTCCGGCTTTACAATCATTGTTGAAACTTTCTCCTTCCAATTTGTATGTGGTGGTCCACTAACAAAAAAAAATTATTTTTTAAAAATTGAGACAGATTATTCACTCAAAATATATCACATAAAAAATTGTGAAAAATCAGTTTTTTCAAAAACCACCTTACTGAAACACCCCCTTATTTTCCTTCTCTACCTAGATGGTGTTTGGTAGCCTCATTTTTTTTTTTTCGTTGTTCACTTTTAATTTTTTTAACTTTTTTTATTATGATCAAAATATATTTTATATCTGATACAAATATTTGGAAAAAAATATGCAAAAAGCAATTTGAGTTCTTGCTTCGATTGCAGAAAGAGAAAAGGAGGTCGAAAGCTTATTTTGAGTTCTTGCTCCAATTGTCAAAAATTGAGAATGAGTTTTACCCGAATGAGTTTTGGGTTTCTTGGTCAAATAGCCAAACTCAAAACAAAGAACTCGAAAATGAGAAAAGCTGTCGGCCAAACATGCCTTTATTTATGAACGTTTTTTTTTTTTTAAATTTCTTTGAACAAGTTTATAAAAAACATTAAACACATCTGCCGATCTACATTTGACAGCCATTACTTATTTTGTTTATGTTGTACTATTTAAATCAACACGTACGGGTCAATAAAAAATTTAAATTTCTTAGAAAAATCGTTTTAAAGGCTCATTAAGCTTATACAAAAAAAATTCTCAATGTATAGTCGGATTTGATTTTGTGTTGAGCTAGTAAAAGCTCATGTAGCTTAGATCAGTAACTCAATTAAAATTTCAAATTGATCAAGCTAGCTTCGGTTCAAACTTGTCAATCATCACTATAATCATCATAAGCTCAAACAACATAGGATACATATGATCCTATGACTTGTATCGTCTCCTTTGAAGAACGATACGTATCACACCACGTTATCATTTTTGAATAAAAATTTTACAATATGAAGCATATTCTATGAATGTGTATGCGTATGCGGATCATTCAGTGCGTATTTTACGGTTACTTAGTTGGGTAAAAGTCGAACAGCATGTTTAAAAGCAGAACCTCAAACACATTAATCTAAGGCGTTTGATTTGACTACGTCGACATGCAAGTCGAACAGCATTTTTAAAAGTAGAACCTCAAACACATTAATCTAAGGCGTATGATCTGACTATGTCGACATGCAAACCCTTTGACAGAACAAGTCGAACCTCAGTGTACGGCTTGAATAGAAGAAATAACCATCCTTCAATTGTGTTTCACGTGAATCATTAACGTATCTTCCTTTCTTTCATAAATAAGGCAGCAAGAAATCTCAATGTGATAGAAAATTTTCTTGAAATCTGTGCATAATTTACTGGTGTTACGAGGAATAACTAATTTTTAATTGCATATTTTATTATGATTAACGTATTTTACCATACAGTCGGATTTGATTTTGTGTTGAGCTTGTAAAAGCTCATTTAGCTCAATTAAAATTTCAAATTGATCAAGCTAGTTTTGGTTTCAACTTGTCAATCATCACTATAATCATCATAGTTGTTAAACCCAAAGGATATAGGATACATATCCCATGACTTGTATCATCCTTTTCGAAAAATGATTCGTATCGCATACCCCGTATCATTTTTTAATAGAAATTATACATTATGGAGGCAAATTCTACGAATATCTATGCATATGCGGATCATTCAGCACATATTTTACGGTTACTCTGTTGGGTAAAATTCGGATAGCATTTTTAAGGGCAAAACCTCAAACATATTAATCTAAGGCATTTGATCTGACTATGTCAACATGTAAACCCTTTGAAAATTGAAAGAGCAAGTCAAACCTCAATGTACGGCTTGAATAGAAGAAATAGCCATACCTCAATTGTGTTTTACCTGAATCATTAACGTATCTTCTTTTCTTTCATAAATATTAAGGCAGCAAGACATCTCAATGTGATAGAATATTTTCTTGAAATCTATATGCATAATTTACTGGTGTAACGAGGAATAACTAACTTTTAACTGCATATCTTACTATGATTAACTAACGTATCGCACGATACACGACATTTACTATATAAAATGTATGAAATTAAAAAATTATGCACGATACGTATCTCAATTTGGAAAAAATTGATAATCACTTAAAAATATAAATTCGAATAAGCGTTTTACAATGGTTAACTTGAATAATCACTTGATCATTATGCAGCCCTAGATCAATGTAGGGGTGTTAGAAAAAAATACAGTGGCAATCACTAATTCTAAAGAACAATATCCATTGAAACCAGAAATACAAACAGAGCTGAGTCGTGTGAAACCACATTCTCCTTAACAAAGATGCGCCGTCTACCGTAGGTGTTGTAGGATGAACCGACGTCTTCGTCCTAGGATAAAACGGCTGGAACCACGGCCGATAGAACACCACCATTGACTACCTTGGCTAACTGAATTCGCGTCTGCCTCTCTCTCTCAAAAACGAATTTTGGAGTGTATTATGCTATACGAAAATCTGATGACGCAACATATGGCAGAGCTATCTTTTTATAGCTGAAGAAGGAGCTGGAGTATTTAATACGTGAATCAATGGAGGAGCCTCCCCATTCAATAGCCAGATTGAATTCTGCAATTCAATTTTGTAACTTGTAACTCCTGCCTTCAATTTGAATTTGAATAGGAGTATGAATTCTGCCATAACCACGACTTTTATGAGAGGAGTTACCCAGCATTTATTACGTAGCGTTTGAATTTGTGGAGTTGACTCGGTTGCCTTGGGAGACCCTCCGAGTGTCTTGGTTTCATTCACATATTTCCAAAAGGATGAACATGAAATTCAAGCTCCATGCTGGATTTGGGTTTCGATGAACTGCTTCCATGCAACTAGGCTTGGTGGTCCAGTCCCCAAACTCATACGAAATTACACTAAAGCCCCTTGGGAGACACTATGCCCTACTGTAAAATGAGCTAATGATTAGGGCAAGTTGTGCAAGTTGTATAATATTTTAATGAAGAACATGATTAGTGCAATAATATGTTCAAAATAAACATTTCGACAAAATTCTTTACTTTCTGGTATGGTTTGTTTAAGTATTATTTGTTAACTGCGAAAGTATAGGTGACCAAATTATGACTTGCAACCGTGTGTGTGATAAAGAAATGTTTGTCCATTATTGTCTCACTCATTTTATAGCTTTTCTAGATTTGATTTAAAAAAGCAACAGCCAACCCATACAGATATGCTTAGCTATCCAGATAATCTCTCCGTTTCTAACCGGTGGGCTTTTTTTTATTGTTGACACAAGCGGCTGAGATAACACAAACAGCTCCCTGTAGTCCATCCTTTTTTATTGTTCACACGAGCGGCTGAGATAACACAAACAGCTCCATGCAGTCCAATCACGGACAACAGAGAAATCTAATTCAAATCTTTTTCGCCAATAGATTATATCGTTCAAATTATGTTTCCATTAAGATCTTTGAACAATATAACAAGGTCCTAGGAATTATTTTTAAAAGTTTGTATGATTTCTATTTGATTGTGAGCATATCTATAAAGGACAACGACTATGGATGGAGGGAGTAGTAAAACTTAATGTAATTAGTGGGTGTTTACGAGAGATTTTGATACTTTAATTTTTCAAAATTGGTTTGGAGTGGTTAACAAAAATTCTAAAGAACAAATTCTCGGATTCTTAGAGATTTTGAAAAGCTAAAAAGGGATGAAATTATGAAAATCTCAAAGCTGTGTTTGTGTAGCTTCTGGAGGTTTCATAATTTCAAAGTTGAGTTTGGGTAGCTTCTGGAGATTTTCGGATTAGATTTTATGTTTTAAATGTTATAAAAGCTTATTTTTTGGCTTCTTGGTTTAAACTATTCTACCAGTTTTTACTGCAACTTAATCATAATTTCAAGTTTATCTATTTCTACAAGTTTTTACTGTAGCTTAATTATTCTTTAATTATTTTTTTTGGCTTCTTGCAATAAACAATTCTACTAGCTTTTATTGTAACTTAATCATAATTTAAAATTATGATAAACATGTTTATCTATTTCTAGTTTTCTACTAAAATTTGTTAGAGTATCTAGAATCTAAAGCTTAATCTAAAATTTGTAAGTATGGCTATCATAAACCTTAATTCAATTAATACCAATGCGTGTAATTCGAACTTACATTTCAGAGTGAGAATTCATTTAATTTGTTCAATATCAACTTCATCCAATGTTTTTCACATAAACAAGAATCTTAAATGTCCGTTATAATTTGTAAGTATGGTTTTTTGGTTTTTGGTTTTTGGTTTTTTACCCAAAGCACCCCTATATACCTACCTAAAAGTGATTTCCATGAATACCCCACCAATTGACTAGGCAATTATGGCAGTCTCTTTTGTGATCAACTATAGATCTCAGAATAATGTTAAAAGTTAGCAAAACTTTTGTGCATAAATTCATATTCAAATGCGTTTAAAAATATCATTCGTGAACCCTTTATCATTTGTGAGAACTATGTGCATCGACTGATTCTGAATAAATCTATAGTCATACTTTTTTTTTCCCTGAATAGCAATAGTTAATTTTAAATGTTCAATATTTTTAGATAAGTGGTGTGTGTACTCTTTATTTTTCTATATATGATATGTTTTTGTTTAAAAAAAAACTTTTATTTCAGTTAATAACACCAAGTAGAAACCTAAAAATACACTAAAGTCAGCAAGCTTTATCACACGGAGTTAAGGGAATCTGGGGGTGCTGTACGCGCCGTGCCATGCGCCCCTCAGTTGTTTGATCATGTTGTGGACGATTTGAATGTATTCTAATTTTATACCGGTAAAAAGAAATCAAATTTTTCGAACGCATCTGAACCATCCAAAACACGATTGGACGGGCGAGGGGTGCATAGCACTCTCGGTTCCGAGTTAAAGGAGCCGATAAACAGCCAAATTGGTACGTAGCTGCCAAATCTTAATTACTCTTCTTACACAAATCTCATATTTAGATCAGCCAAGCATATCATTGGATAGGAGCATCTCCAATAGGATGCTATATATATTACTCGTCGGAGACGATCTAAGAAAAGAAAATACAGTATCCATATCATAATTGAAAAATATTTAGGAGATTGATATTCCTTAAAACGGCCAATATCACCACTTGAAACATCTGAAAGTAGTTGATACCAAAACCCTAACCTCAATACTACATGGTCACACATTTTGTCATAAACTCCTTCAATAATGCCATCCGTTCTTGCTCTTGATTCTTCTTCCATCCCTGATTCTTGATACTTGCACTTACAAATTTATGTTATTTAAGATGTTTGAAGTTTTTACGCTCGCAGTCATATTTACATACATTTTGGGTGCACACCAGCTTGCCTATCCCGCCCACTCACCCAACATGACTTAGGAGCACGAGTGACTCTCCAAACTAGACAGGGGGATTGGTATTAGGGATAACATGTGACCGCATGTTCTCCTATACCTATAGTTCGGTGTTTGTCGTGCACGGTATTCAAGGAGGACTGGATAACTCAGAACTATTACATGAAATAGAGCACCTAGGAGGCTAGGACTAACAAATACTCCTTAATCTCACCTCATCCGGTCTTTCTCAATGGAACAAGAAAAAAAAATGTGACAATCAACTGGAATCGGCACGTATATTACACGTGAAGAATTGGAGCGTGGTATTTCGACAAGTTGTGATTGGGAGGGGAGGATTGAATTGATGGGATGAATGATTGGTGGGTGGTGTGTGGTCCGACATAGTGTCGGGTGAATGATTAAGTGTCCCCAGGGAGTCCGTGGGTAGGGTAGGTGTCCCTCCCACGTTGTTCCCCCAACCCAACCCCTTAATCATGGATCTCTGCTCTCACTACCCGACAACAACCCCACACCTCCATCATAGCCCCTTCATCCATCTGGAATCGGAAACTCTGTAAGTGTCCGGATTTACTACAGGATTGTTATTTGTAATTTGAATCGTTCAAAACATTTTTGAAAAACGTTTGTAACAGTCAAAATACTTTGAGCGGCCCAAAGAACGCATTACAACTCTGTAATTAGGGTTATAAACGAGCCGAGCCAAACTTTGTAGTGTTTGAGCTTGGCTCGTTTGCTTAACGAGCCCAAAACTCGAGCTCAAACTCGAACTCTGCTCGGTCGTAAACGAGCCGAGCCCTCAACGAGCTGAGCCATATTAATTTACTTAACTAGCTGAGCTCAACTCAATTAATAAACGAGTCGAGCCGAGCCTTAATGAGTAGAGCCACGAACTGTTTGAGCTCAGCTCATTTGCAACCCTATCTGTAATGCACCCCGAACTACAAGATTCTCTCGGGTACCCCTCTATATCTTTCTCTCTCCTATCCTTATTCGTAGGAGTCTCCCTCGGTCCCTCCCCATGTTACTTCCCACGTGAACTTATAGACCCGTTTTGATGGTATGTCCGATTAACTTGTGTTTTTGAACGGCGGAAGAGCATCCCAGCCCAACTAATTCCTCTATTATGGATACCCTAAATATTACTATTTTATTCTAAAAGTGGATATAGAAAATGTTAATGGTCATACACACTCGAATCAAACCTCTCTATTTTGCAAATATACCTTCAATCATTTTCTAAAGACAATTTTCCCTCCAAATTCGTAATCATAACAATTTTATGTATTCATCAAATATATCGAATATTAGTTTTACTAGAAAGGTATTACCGATATCTTTTCATTGGTAGCAATATTGTGTACATTGCATTTATATATATAAATTACGCATTTTAATAACATGGACCATCTCCATTTTTGGAGGATTTTCCATTTATGGAAATCAAAAGTGGGATCCAGATCCTCTATGAAGCCACACACTTTCAACCACACACAACCACACACCCTCTCACATGTGGTGGGGCCCTATGTGGTTGTGTGTGGTTGAAAGTGTGTGGCTCTATCACTATTCGAGGATTTCTCTGTGATGATCTTGTGAGGGTTTTGTTGTGGGTTTGACAACACACCAAAAAGGAGATTCAATGGCTCACACAACCTCCTTCCAAAAAAAAAGAACCTAGGAATAATATAATATTTGCAATTGAGTTCTACTTGTTTTTTATTTTTCTGTGAATAATTTCGTATCCCGTTATTTTAATTTTTCTGACAATTTTATGGAGAGCTAAATCTAAGATTAATTATATATACAGTAGTACTTTAATGGTGACTCGTGGGTAAGCAGACTTGGATCCGGATCCTCTATTAAAGAGTTTTTGGATTATAAACGGAATACGTAAAAGTGTTTGGATAATATCTTCAAAATATATTTTGTTCAAAATGTAAATAATAATTGACTCAGATCAAACACCCTCGTAACTGATTTTCATTTCTGTTTTATTTGTTCATCTCTCATATGTGACATTATGTGATTAACTTTAATCCCCAATTTTTTTTTCATTGAACATCTTATTGATCCTCTATTGACTAAAAAAATTTCAATCATGAAATCAAACATTATTATCCAATTGATTAGGTGATAGAAATCTGATAAAACGAAGCATTTTTGGAAACAAATGTCAAAAAGTACTTGATTAAAATGTCAATTTTGGATTATAAAAAAATTTCAATCATGAAATCAAACATTATTATCCACCTGATTAGGTGATAGAAATCTAATAAAATGAAGCATTTTTTGAAACAGATGTCAAAAAGTATTTGATTGAAATTTAAATTTTGGATTATAAACGGAATATGTAAAAATATTTGGGTAATATCATCATAATATATTCTACAAAATAAATTTTTTCAGTGAATATATAATCATAGTCCAAGAATTTTGATTTAGAAACAAGGAAGGGGGTTGTGAGCCATTGGATCTCCTTTTTGGTGTGTTGTCAAACCCCACATTAAAACCCTCACAAGATCTTCACAGAGAAATCCTCATAGAGGATCCGGATCCTCAAAAGTGGGTCTCTTAAATGGAAACTGAAAATATAGATGTGTTGGAGTGGCTTCATTCTCCAAAATGGAGATCGATTGGGAATGCTCTAAGGGCATCCTTACCAGCCTCACCCAAAAAAATATATACCAAATTTAACCTCAAAAACACCTTTTATAAATTAGCAAGTCACTTTTCCAAAAACTCACAAAATCAGACTCTTTATTCTAACTCCACCATATTAAACTATTCTCATTTTCTACTCCTACTCCAAAAAAAAAAAAATACTCAAACCAACAGAGAAGTCTAGAGAGAGTGATGGAAAAGTAATTTGATGCGTGAACAGAGCCTACTCAATTTTGAGTAGGCGCTGTAGCAAAGTTAGAGTTTTGCAAATTTGTTCATTCATTTGATGTGCTTGATTTTGGGGTTTTTTTTTTTAGTTTGACTTAACAAATTAGCCATCAGGGGGGTTTGATGCCCCTGATGCTGATGCTCTAAGTCAGTATTGTTAGAAGTTAAACTAGTACTCCCTTTGTCTCATTTTGTTTGTCAATTTTAGAAGACTGTGTCAATTTTCAATTACTTATATCTTTCAATCTATAGTTTTTTTTTTTTTATGATTTAGATAACTTTGTATAATAGAACTAATCGAGAACTATCAAACAAGATTTATATTGCATATTTTTTAAAAATCATATTAAAAGATATAAGTGATTGATCAATGACACAGTCTTCAAAAATTGACAAACAAAATAGGACCGATGGGTATTTTGGAGGGACGGAGGGAGTATTTTGGAGGAAGGGTTACAATCTCGGATTCCTTTCTCCAAACACTTAATTTTGCTTTTCTTATTGTACCAATTTCGTTCTTTATCCTCGTAATAAATGAAAATTTCTCTAAAAAAATAAAAAAAAATTCAGTCCGCCATCACCACTTTTCCTCACTCCCTAAGCCATTACACTCACCTGATTTGCAGGTAATTAAGAGTGACCACGAATTTCGTCAACTTAAGTAGAGGAGGATTTCAATTGCATGCGATTACAATCATGCTACATGTACAACCACTTCGGCTTCAACTATTTACAACCCCTCGCATACGTGCGGAGCTCACACACAATTATGGGTGTAGGCCCACGTTTATGTCAGTATGTGAGAGGATTGTAAATGGTTGGAACCGAAATGGTTGTACAAGTAGCATTTTTGATGTGATTAATAAAGACGGGATGGAAAGAATATGAGCAGTCTACTGGAGCTCTTGGGATAAGAGTAGCCTGAGAGGACTCAACATTATTTTGGAGCAGCCTAGTGGACTCTTGGGGTAAGAGCGGCTAACGGGACTCTAATGTGTTCATGTGATCGAATTCTTGATATGGAGAAAATTTTGGATGCAAATAGGGTACCACGTGGTACCCTTGCACCACATCCGGACCGTCCAATCAATGCAACCAACGGTTGAGATTCGAACACTCTCTCTCCAACCTTCTCTACACTTGCTATCCTGTTTTTCTCTCTTCTTAATCTGAGCCGTCCATGCGTTAATTGGACGGTCCGGATGTTGTGCAAGGGTACCAAGTGAACTATACCCTATTTGAATCCAATATTTTCTCCTTGGTATGACATGTCATGATTAACACCGGTGGCTACCTATACCCCTTGTGATGGTCATAAATGAATACAAGCTAGATACATAACTGAGGTGAATTCATTTAGGACTAACAAACAAAGGAGTTGTTACCATGGGACGAGTCATAGTTGGAGTTAATGGGAGAGAAGGTTTTATCGGAGGAGGAGAACCTTAGAATTCACATAGGGTGAATTAACATAATTGAGGCTAGGTGAAAGATTACTGTTGCATATTCATATTCTTGATTGCTATAATCTTTTGATTGGGATGCATGTGTTACAAGGGTAGGAATTATCTATTGAGAGTCATTCTCTCACGATGTTATTGTTGGCTCTGGCGTTACATGCCAGGTGTGGAGATAGAGAGTGGTGATTAGTACCATCATACGGAGGAGTTGACCATTGAGGTAGAGCAAGAGGAGGCATAGAACCCATATCCCAATTAGAGCTTTTAGGTTTAATGTTGAATTTATGTACAAGTTTAACAAATGCATACATATCCATTGATTTTATGAGAGTCCCATTTTATCAAATCAAAAACCAAGCCTAAAAAAATATGTACGTATTTGTTAATGTAATTATTGGTCAGACTTATCCTTTTACCTATAAGGGATTAATGGTTTAATCAATTTGATTAACTTAGTATTTTTTTCTAATAAATGATTAATTAACGCGTTTGAAAATCGGGCCGTTACACCAAGGAGTAATATTTTTCAAATACAAAGGTATTTTGTTTCTCTTCATCGGAAAATGTGCATGAGTACTGTCAAACTTAGAAAAGGCAACTAATTGATAATATTTGGTATTTCATCATAAATTGCAAAAAAATGACTGCATAACATGAGATACTACATCTTATTGTAGTTGTGATTGGAACGATGATTTAGCAATACTATGATTCAAAAGTATAGTAAATGTGATTGTATCAGTAAACTCTTTGTTTTCATTGGCAATTGGCAACAAATTAATTAATTTGCATAGCTTTGTATGACACGGTTTCCAATGCTTTTTTGAGTCTGTCAGTATCATTGATTGCGCGATCAAAGGCTCGGATACCGCACTAAAACCTCAATTCCAGTCTATTACTTTGTCATCCAAAACAAAAGTACAACGTTAAAGAATCTTATGCCATCACCAATTTCAGGATTTACGGGTTACCTAAATCTTTGACAAACCCTAATTGATATTTTGGAATATTAAAAATCCAAATGCCACACTGGATTTAGTGGATTGGGGGAGTGCCGTTCACCATGCGGTGCACTACGGGTCATCCGACGTCTGGATGGATAGCCCCAATTTGATCTCGGCCCCTTTGCATCCTATCCGTTTATTGGCGCATGCAGGGTTATAAAATTTGGACCGTCCATCCAAATATCGGACGGCCCATAATGCACCGCATGGTGCACAGTACCCACCTCGGTTTCGGATTTTGTGATCTTCTTCTTCCTCCTTTGTGGCGCAAAAGAATTCATACATGCAATTCGATTGGTCATATAACATATATAAAAAAATAATTTTTGCTTCTTTTTTGGGAGTTTTCTTAACTTTTTTTGTTGTTGGTAATATTGCTCAATTATCTTTTAGTCTAAAGTCGCGGCGAAGATCCAAATCCTTTATGGGTTAACGTTAAGAACAAAATTCATTGACTATATTCTTTTGAGGTATACAAAATTTTACCATCAAACAATAAGAACAAAGATGTTCACGCAATTTTTTCAGCTGGTGTCAAATAATGGGATTCAAAAATAGTCATTGACTATATTCTTTAAGGTATACAAAATTTTACCATCACACATTAAGAACAAAGATCGTCATGTAATTCTTCAAGTAGTGTCAAATAATGGGATTCTCTGCAAATTTATTTCATATGACGATCAGTTATGTAATTCTTTGTGTGACGCCAAATGAGATCCACTAGAGATTTATTTGACGATGCAACCAGTTCATTTTGAAGATCTCATTGTGAAAATCATTAACTTATGAGTACTAAAGAGTAAAGGATTAGTCGAATCCTATTTACTAATTAGCATGTATATGAGCTAATGAGCTATGAATGGTCAAATTCTGACCGTCCGTTGCTCTTATGACAAATTTAGTACATCCAAATGGATTCTGATGTGTGTTGATTGGAACTTTTTAGACACTCGAAGAACAATATATTTGGGCCTTGTTCTCCAATAGATTTTAGGTAGATTTTATGAAAATCTCATAAAATGAGCATTTTATGGAGAGGTGATAAAATGAAGTTGTTTTCTCAACTGATAAAATGTAGTAGTTTTTCTATTGATTTTAGGGGGATTTTATGAAAATCTCATAAAATGACTTTTACATTTTATGTGTTGAGATTATAATGTCATAAAATATGAGATTTTATGTACCTAAGCTCTATTGGAGAACAAGGCCTTGAACTGATTTCGATAAAACACTTGAACAAGTTTTACTTTGTTGTGTGAAAGGAATAGAATGTTTAAAACTTAAACCTTACAATTACATATTCAAATTGATGCAGCGCAGCCTATGGAAACGAAACTGATCGTGCAAGAGGAACACGAACAATAAGATCGACCCGGAGGTACTCCCTTCTTAAACGACCAAGATATGAGTATAAACGTCTTTCAAAAAAAAAAAAAAAGATATGAGTATAAACTCGTTTTTCTTTAATTCATCAACAACTAAAAACTGTCGTAGGGCTTACAAGCATATAAATAAGGTGAAAGAAACCCTAATTAACTTAGGAAACCTTTTAGGCCGCTAATCAACCCTAAATCGGAATAAATACGAAAATTACCAAAAAAGGAAAGTTTTGATTTGACTAATAAATCAGAAGCTGGAAAGAATTATAAGGTTGTCAAAACAAACGGCAAATAAAACAAAGTTTCCTAACAAAAGTTATTAACGATCGAAATATTACTATAAATGGCAAAATTGGCCTTTTCGGGGCCTAAACAGCGACAAACACCCGAAATCCATCGTGCATCATCTTGCATATGACTACTGAATCTTGGGCCGATTCCGATGGACCGTGCGAAATTTAGCCCATTCTGACAATGTCGATTCTTAGGCCTTTTTAGGCCTACGTGGACGTAACCGGTCCATCCACGTTGACGCAACCCGATTTGCATCACAAATGCAACATATATATTCGCGGTTTTGGCACACATTTTCTTCTTTGCGTGTTCGATTAGTTGAACATTTTAAAATATATTTATATACCCAAAATGTTTTCACTAAAAACAGATGTGGTATTACACACTAATGTTATCTTTCGTTTTCTTTTTGAAAGAAATAGAAATAGAACCCATTCAATTTTTTATTTTTTCCTTTTCGTCCCTGAGAACAATTTGAGTGCTAATGTTCAGCTATTTCTAGTTCATTTTGGCCGGCTCATTCATGAGAGCTTGTAACCTAAGCACGGGCATTAAGGTGGTTCAATAAGTCGTCTTCCACTGTGGTTATCAGTGACAGCTGATATCGACAATCGTAGTTTATTTTGTGGTGTACGTAATTCAATTCAATAAGTGTTTGTACTTTATAAAAAAACAGTTAGAATATCTTTAACGATGTTGCCAATCCGCCAACCAGCACAAGTTATCGCCTTGAAATTGGGTGTTTTGGCTAAATAATGGAGCCAGATTAATTTTTGCTTTTATTCCAAACAAAATCCTAATTTATTAGTTTTGTGTCAATTTTTTGTGGATTATTGATTCTTCGAGAGGAATCTAAAAACTAAAAAATTCTAACTAAAATCTTAAAAAAAAATCACTAAAGACAAAAATAATTCAAAACAAAAAGATTTATTTGCAATATTTTTGTCTTTATTCACAAAAATTTTAGTTTGACTAATAATTTTTTACTTTTTAATTTCTCTTGTTGAGACGAACTAATAATCTAAAAAAAAAATTGAGGCAAACTAACAAATATAGAGTAAAATTGAATAAGAAACAAAAATTAGTCTGACCCAATTATTTAGCCAAAAACACCTATGAGAACAAACTCATTGGTTTTGCTCTTGTGTGCGATCAAGAAAAAAAACTCAACCCTTCGAAGTTGTTGAAAAAAGGCATCAACCCGTCTAAACCCAACCCGTGCACATTCCTAAATTAGAAAGGAGCTCCCGTACGTGCACATTCCTAAATTAGAAAGGATCCAAAAATACTAATCCAGGACCAATGGGGTTAATTAGTGAATATTAGCTTATCATTCATGTGATCTTGCGT
This sequence comes from Vaccinium darrowii, assembly GCA_020921065.1. Lineage (NCBI taxonomy): Eukaryota > Viridiplantae > Streptophyta > Magnoliopsida > Ericales > Ericaceae > Vaccinium > Vaccinium darrowii. Next base: position 1,465,241 of record CM037152.1, on the reverse strand, counting down.
GGAACCGCAGTATCCAATTCACAGACAGCAAAGCACACGTGCACACCCGCACGTGTGCACATTCGGTCGAAGCAAACATTGTCCCCCCCTGTTAGATCTAGTCAACGGTCAATCCCAAAACCCCAAAAAACATTTCCATCATTTGGTCGTAATTAGTTTAATCAAATCAAATCATGCTTAGTTGTATGTATATCCTATTACCTCATTTTCTCCTGTGGAATTGGTGAACCAACCAATTAGAAAACTTCTGCATTCCATTTGTAGACTGTAAAGGTACGTTTGCGCGATTTCAACCGTCCACGAGTGTTTTTATGAATTGTGGTGTTGCATGATCATAATTAAACGTCAGAGGCTTTTCTAATGTTGAATTAAAGAGAACTTGGGTCCACAATACTTCTTACATAGATGAAAATACGAATGCCGCCTGTGCCGTCCGACGAGGCAATAAAATATTTGTTCACCGGAGATTACGGGATATGCACACGTGCATGTGCATTTGCATGTGAGATCATTGACGAAAAAGAGGTGTCAGGTGTCAAGACAGACAGCTTTTACCTAGATACTCGTGCGATTCGCGAGCGGGCCCCGCGTGTCCGCCATGTGACTGGCTGAGCTGGTCACTGTTTCATTAACTGTTAAGATAATCGTTGCTTTCAAATCTGGCCAAATTGAATTATTTAATTGATTCCCAAAGTTTAAGGTTGGGTTGCACGTGTGGTGTATATTTGTTTGTCCCTAATTTCTCTTTCTTTTGGGATTGCTGATGCAATTGTGTAAGAAGTTTGACTATTGAGCTTAATTGATAAACATAAATGTTATTTTTCTAAAACTCCGTCTAGAATACCCAATCTATCATAAATTAGGCCTTGCTCCACTAATTTCGGATTATTAATTTTTTTAATTAATGTATTTAAAGGGAATGACATATTTCGTAAAATGTGAAAAGTCAAAAGGTCAAAAAGTCCTTTTGTAAAATGGAGCCTTTTTTGAAAAAATAACCGATTGTTATATTGAATAGGAACTCATTTGCCTCAAGATAATTATGTTGCGATCATGTGTTGGTTGGCAACCGATCAATTTGATTTTCAGTATAATTGCCCTTCTTGATAATCTTTAAGACCAGAACGTCAAACTGAGAAGATCTGTTCCTTTGTGGACCCTACGAAGGGTTGGAGAATTGTGAATGATATTGGGGAAGAGAGAGGGACCCCGGGATTATCGAAGAGTCTCGACCGTTCGCGGTTAATGGTGTGCGGCTATTGATAACCCATGCAGACCCTCCTATTTTGTGCGAGATGACTGATTAATTCTTGGTATTTATCGCGTCGGTTTCAGAGTTTACTTATAGTGCAATCTAAAGGTCTCCCTTTGGCTATATATGGATCAATTCCTTATTGGTCTTGGGACCAGAATTTCGTAACAACTTCATTCTTCCATAAACTCGTTATTTTATGAGAGAGACAGAAACAAACTAAGTTCAGTTCGCCAAGGTGTTCATCGGAGGTGTTCCGACATCCGTGGTTCAGCCATTTTATTATGGGAAACAAACGCCAATTTACCTACAACACCCTCGGTAGGCAGCAAATTTGTTTTTAAGGAGATTGTGATTTTCGTAGGACTCAATTCGGTTTTCTATACTCGGGATTTGCCGCTATAGGAATTGATATTGGCACTCCCTTTTTTTTTTGTCTCTATTAGGTAAAGTTACTAAACCACCCTTGTACTTTATATTACATTTATCTCTTGCTTCATAATTACAATGGTGGTTTAGTGATTTCACCTAATAAAATACAAAAAAAAAAAAAAAAAGGAGTGCCAATATCAAAATGGGAAGTGTCAATACCAATTCCCTTTAGCAAATTGAAAGCAAAAAGGCGTGTTTGTTTGGAGTAGGGGTGCACAAGAAAACCGATAAAACGCCAAACCGATCCGAACCGGACCGAACCGGTCTATTTGGTTAGGTTCTATGGTTCATTGGTCTGGTTATGGTTCAAAAAAACTAAGAACCGGTAATTATGGTTCGGTTACTGGTTCTCAATATAAGAACCACGGTTAGAACCGAACCGAACCGTATAATATTAATATATATATATATATATATATATATATATATATATATATATATATATATATATATATATATATTATTATTAATTTTACATTTACAAATCATGTATCTTGATTTGGTAAGTAAATAATTTTTTTCTAGTAATGTAGTTTTCTTTATGTCTATTTAAAGTTAAAAACTATTTTTTAAGAAGTTTTCAATATATAATACTATAACTTAACTTTTTTTTTTTTTTATCGGCTACTATAATAACCTGCTAATACATTACTTAGTAGGTATGATTTGCTAAAATTGATTATTGACCGTGTTTTTTTTATTTATTTCTTCCTATGTTGTATGCATCATGCTTTAATAGGAAAACAACCCTTAGAATGCTGCCATAAAAATCTATTTTTTTAAGAAGTTTTTCAATATATATTACTATAACCTAATAATACCAATTTCAATTCTTTATGTTCCACCCTAATTTCACGAGATTGCTACTGCCTACTCAAAGTATAACTCAAATACCCAATTCTCTTATTCTCTAATCTTGATCTTCTTCCTATTTTTTTGAATTCATGTGTTGTGATAAAGTGTTTCTTAATCGGGTAGAATCGGAACCGAACCAAAACCGGTCCAATCTTGTGGTTTGGATCTGGACCGGTTCTACATGTGTATTGGTTAGGTTTTGGTTCTTGATTTTCTAGAATCGGTCGAAATGGTCCGGTTACTGGATTTCTAGAGAACCGGTCCAATCCGGACCGTGTGCACCCCTAGTTTGGAGTGACTAGGGGTGGGATTGGATCACTAATGCCCCACCTCTCCTGATCTCATGTTTGTGTTATTTTTAGTCCCGGGTCCCCACCGGACTAGTAATCCTTGGAGGTTGGGACAAAACAATCTTAGGGGTGTGTGGGACTAATAGTCCTGAGATTAGGAGTAGCTTAGACTAGCGGTTAACTTACCAAAATGCCCCATAGATGGCGTAGGAATAACACAAGGGTAATTCTATGTAATCAAAAAAGTAATTTTTTTATAATTCCAGGTGAAAAAAATATTTATTCCACCAAACCTTTAAAAAAAAAAAAAAAAAACTATGGTTCATCATTTTGTATAAACACAACTTTTTACAAACTTTGATGAACATTTTATATTACAGTTTATCATTTTGTAAAAAGAAAGAAATCCAGTGAGTGAAACTAACATTACAGCCCAATACCACTAGGGAGCTTGGGCTTTCTTCCTCATTTAAATGGGCCTAAAGCAAGCAATCCAGTGAGTGAAACTAACATTACAGCCCAATACCACTAGGGAGCTTGGGCTTTCTTCCTCTTTTCCATGCAAAGGAAAGGGACTTGCCACTTGCCAGTGGGTCTGGGCCATTATGTTCCAGACTACTCTCCTGTCGTTTCTTGTCTCAAGTTTGAGTGACGACTCCGAAATTTTTGTCCAAATAGTCATACAAAACTTATATTCCATCCATCAATGAGCTCGTCTAATTTATAAAATTAAAAAAAAAATGAATTTTTTTAAGTGTATTATTTTTAATTTTTTGTTTTATGAATCGGACTTTCATTTTTGGTAATCCCACCGTAAAATAGGTTATGTTTATAATAATTTTAGTAAGCTATTATAACTAATTCCATCCCACCTCTTGTTTGTATAATATTTCCGAATATTTTAGTGATGTTTATAATAATTTTAGGAATAACACCAGGGTAATTCTATGTAATAAAAAAAGTAATTTTGTTATAATTCCAGTTGAAAAAAATATTTATTCCACCAAACCTTAAAAAAAAAAAAAAAGAAAGAAAAGAAAACTATAGTTCATCATTTTGTATAAACACAACTTTTTACAAAAATTGATGAAAATTTTATATACAGCTTATCATTTTGAAATGGGCCTAAAGCAATCCAGTGAGTGAAACTAACATTGCAGCCCAATACCACTAGGGCGCTTGGGCTTTCTTCCTCTTCTCCATGCAAAAGGGACTTGCCAGTGGGTCTGGGCCATTATGTTCAGGACTACTCTCCTGTCGTTTCTTGTCTCAAAGTGGCGACTCCAAAAATTTTGTCCAGATAGTCATACAAAACTTATATTCCATCCATCAATGAGCTCTTCTAATCTATTAAAGAAAATTGATTTTTTGTAAGTGTATTATTTTTAGTTTTTTGTTCTATGAATCGGACTATCATTTTTGGTAATCCCACGTAAAATCGGTTATGTTTATAATAATTTTAGTAAGATATTATAACTAATTCCATCCCAACTCTTGTTTGTAAGATAATTCCGAATATTTTAGTGATGTTTATAATAATTTTAGTAAATTCTTTTAAATTCAAGATTATGATACACTAGATATACTCAGAAGTTAAAAAAATGAATTGACAAAATTGACAAAAAAGAAAAATCATTGGAGTCTTATCAAATAAGTGGAGTTAATTAAATTAGCATCATCAACAATCAGTGGTTATTTTGGCTAATCTTCCATCGTTTTTTACTCCCACTCTACCAGAAAAAATAGAGTCCGAAAAGAAAAAAAAATCATTTGTAGTGGGCCAAATTTCTGTGATCCAACCCACAAGCAAGTTCACCGGGGCTGGAAAACCACACAAGGGACCACCGGGCGCATCTCGCCTTACGGCCGAACATTATAGAGGCCGGAGGTCCTAACGGATGTTCCGTGTAGCACAGACTGCACAGTGAGATCCCAGATGGCTTAGTGTCAAAGATTCCAAGGACCTAAGGTCTCCAGATGGCTTCGCCTGTGAGGATCTTCATAGGCGTATATGACCGAAGCTACCTAATGCTGAAGGCTGCAAGGATGAAGGTCATATCCAGATGAAGGCAGTAAATGCCCAGGTACGGTGGTATCGGGGAGCGCAATATGACCCGATCCAAGAGCCGACCCGTGAGAGCCGTTAGGCGGTTACATGTGCACATGATGAAGGCTCCGCGTAACATATAATTTTCGCTGTCAACCTCGAAGAAAATAATTGTTCTGAATGACACACGATTTCTAACTTGTGACAGTTTTTTCCTCACTTGCATGCAGCATTTTAAAGGTGAAAACATATGGTGGTGGCTTTCTATATCAAATTAAATTTAATTGGCACTATATTGAACACTTCCAGCGCACGTGGACTACGAAGCAGGCTATGCAGCAAATGCCAACTAGAACCTTAAACCTTTCGACAAGCATGGATGGTAGGCCATGGCCTTCTTTTCTTTATGTGAAATTAGCAATAGAAATAAATCATAATGGTGATGATCCCCACCATAGGAGCGCGCTCCTGCGCTCCCAAATAAGGAGCTTGACGGGAGCTTGCTGCCATTGAGGTGGGAGGTCACTCCTTGCGAAGATGGGAGCTTTAGTACTATCCTTGAATAATACGTAAAAAAAAAAAAGAAAAAAAAGAAAAAAAAAAAGGGATTTATCACTAGACTTTAAGAATTGGTGTTTGATGAACTCATATACCTTGTTGGGAGTTTAGTAAGATGCATCGATCCCGCCATCGCTTCCGCTGCGCCGGCATGCACAAGGCCCAAACTTCTGGGGAGTATCCACGGAGTCCACCACATTCGTTGGGTCCAATATACATTAAATGACCCAAATCCACTTAAAAGGCTAAGTGGTGAGTCATCCAATTGTATATTAAGGTCCAACCCTTTTTCTATTTTTCCAATATGGGACTTAACCTTCACACATGTTCTAACAAATCTCCCCCTCATGTGTGAACCGTTCATTGAGTCTTGCCCGTTTCTTTGCATCCAAGCTCCCTCTTGATTCTGATCTACTACTCTCAACCCAATCTTCCAAACTAGGCTTATGCTGCATCAACTCCAACGATTCAGAACCATCCATCAAATTCTCCATTGAGAGCCAATGTGCCCTTCACTGGCACCATGCTCCCCAACGAGTCAACGTGCAACACGTGTTCCATTCGCTTGCATCACCTTGCAACGGGCACACCGCATTACTTGCACTGCTGGATTTTTCTGTTTCCATTACTTGGAGTTCACCATGCAAGCCTATCCATGGCGCGCCGAGGGTCTGTCCATAGATCGTCAGCCATTGGCTCTGATACCACTTGTTGGGAGTTTAGTAAGAAGCATCGATCCCGCCATCGCTTCCGCTGCGCCGGCGTGCACAAGGCCCAAACTTCTGGGGAGTATCCATGGAGTCTACCACATTCGTTGGGTCCAATATACATTAAATGACTCATATCCACTTAAAGGCTAAGCCTTTTAAGAGGTGAGTCATCCAATTGTATATTAAGGTCCAACCCTTTTTCTATTTTTCCAATGCGGGACTTAACCTTCACACATGTTCTAACATACCTAGCTCAAGTCAAGATAGATTGAAAGGAAAACCATATATTGAAACACTAGCCCATTTCTTGCACTTATGGTGGACTTGACTCATAATTTTACTCCATTAAATAATTGTACTTTAAAGTGTATATTACGTGTTATATTATTTTCGTAATATCTGTCTGCCCTCTTTTCACGTTTTCAACCTTGGGAGCTTCTATATTCTCCCGCTTGGGAGCTTCTATATTCTCCCGCTCCCGCCTCCGCTCCATGCAACTAAGGTTTGCAGTGACACTGTCAACTTAAGCTATTAGACAATTCAGAGATGGCTAAAGAAAAATGTGGTTCACAGTAAAAAATAATATCACCATATGAGTAACTTCTTTGACTGTGCCAAATATTTTGCTCGAAAAAATCTCAGAATCTATCTTTCTTACCTAATAGCTAGCATTGCAAAAGCTAGCTGTTAGTTTCAGTGAGAAACTTTGCCGAGCCAGCAATGGCCAATTTTATAGTTCAATGAGAAAACTACTAAGGACCTTCTGACCGCTCCCTCTTCCTCCATCTGTGTTTCGACTGGAAAAACCTACGGGTACAGAAAAATGTACAATGGCTTTTGGGGCCCACTTTTGAGTCTCAAACGAATAATCCGAACCATTAAATAATTTGAAAATAATTTTTCCTAGGGCCTTACAAAAAATCAGCTCAATTGTATATGTTTAACTGGCCGATCCAAAACTGTTTTCATTCATAATAGTTGTGAGTGAAAACTTGGAGTATTGAATCAACTAGTTACACATATTCAATTGAGCTGATTTTTCGCAAGGCCGTAGAAAAAAATTATTTTTAAATTATTTAACAGTTTAGATTATTCGTGTGGGACCCAAAAGTGCATCCCAAAAGGCATTGTACACTTTCTGTACAATATTTCTTCTGTGCCTGTAAAGTCCCGATTATCTCTTTCTCGTCAGTACATACACAAACTTTGTGCCACAACCAACCACAACCCCACTCACATGGGGTGTGGGGCCGCATGTGCCCCCACATGCGGCTCCACACCCCATGTGAGTGGGGTTGTGGTTGGTTGTGGCACAAAGTTTGTGTCACAATCATTTTTCGTTTTGTTATGGCGTCCTCCCAAGATCAACTACACAAAACCAAGGCGGTACAATTCTTGGGACGCACGACACCAATCATCCTACAGAACGACAATGGCCTCTGTCCTCTGCTCGCTATCTGTAAATTATTAAATCCCCCTCTATTTCTTCTAGGGTTTTTTTTTTTTTTTTTTTGGTTCTAGGGTTTTTTTTTTCTTTACTTTTATGAGCATTTCTTTCTTCTAGGTATTGTCTCATTTATCATTAACGCTTTTCTTGATGAAATTACTTTTTCTAATGAACCGAGAAAAATGAGCACTGGATTGATCGTCGACGATTCCTGTTTGATGCCATATTCTTGATGAATTATTGCAATTTGTGAGTTATAAAGGTGTTTACGATTCTTGATGTAAAAAATACAATTTGAATGATTGTGCCTTGTGATATGAGCACTGTGGAATCGAGAATCTAGGTCTTTCTTGTTCTTGATTTCGGTATACCACTACCATAGTTGTTAAATGTTGGGAAACGAATCCCAGAACCCAGTAATTACGCGTACAGATTAAACAAAAAAAATAAACACAAACCCTACAAGGCGGAATTAGGGTTTACCTCTCATCCATAGACATGAACGCTGGTTGACTTGTTTATTTTAGAACTTGACAGACCCGATTACTGTATGCAACAAGTTTTGCTCGACAGTACCTCATGATCTTCTGCCATATTCCCTTATATCTTAATCATGTAGCCAAGTGTGGACTTCTACGTGATCTCTTTGTTCTCTCTCTCACAGCCTCTATTCTAATTTTCTGAATGACTGTTGTAAGACCTAGAGAACATAACGATATATTTATAGGGTTAGAGCAGGGACCTGAGGAGAAATACATCTGGGCTCCTTGTGTAAATAAGAAAACCTAATCCTACCCGGATTCTATTCTTATTTCACAAATTATAATTCACACCACTAAAGAATTATAATTGCACTCCCATCTTTATCTCGATTATATTTCGAGCTCCACGTTATTAAATACTTATTAATCTCCCCACGTTAAGATTACAGATACTCGTTGATTAAATGTCGATTACTAACATTAAAAAGCTAAGATACAGGATACGTATTTTACGATTTGTATCGTCTCCTTCGGAAAACGATACGTATCCCATCTCGTATCCTATTCGCATAGAAATCCTACGGTACATTTGCATATCCTACGGTATATATACATATCTTGGTTCGGAACGTATCCTACGATTACTTATTGGGAAAAAGTTGAAACTTATTTTAAGAAACGGAAACCCCAAACACATTAATCGAAGCCGTTTGATCTAATTATGGCGACGTTCAAATCATTTGATAGAAGATTCAACCTTAATGTAGGCGTGAATAAAAGATTTGTACTTTGATTGTGTTTTGTCTAAATCATATTATAGCTCTTCTTTTCTTTTCATAACTAAGACAGTAGAAAGCCTTAGTGTGATAGACCCTAGTTGAGAGACTTGAAATTTTGCATTTTAATTTATAATTTATTTTTAAAAAAATGCAAGCATAGTTTGCTGATGTTATTAGTATAATTACTATTTAATTGTATATTAATTAACGTATGTTTAACATAGCTATAGCATAAACTAGATTTATTTTTTTAACACAAGAAAGTAAAGTTCAAGCAAGTCCAATTGATAAAACCCACAGATTTAGATATTATTGAAGGTGGTTATAGAAGCTCTAGAATATTTAGTTTTTAGAAGTTCTAGGATATTCTTATGAAATATCTAGTTTGTTTTTTTGAGATTTAGTCACATGTAGTTATAGAATCTATCTATTTATCTTCTATAAAAATATCTTCGGACTAAAGCATTCCACGGGGTAGTATAAATAGGGATGGATTAAAGTAATTTTGTACCAAGCAAAAAAAAGTTTGAGTTCAAGTGTATTGCATATAAATACTCTCATTCCCACCTTGTAGTATTTCTCCATTTTCCAAAATCTTGTCCAACTAAACTTTAGAAACTCTTACTCTTTCAACAAACGTATCTTAAGATATGTGATACCCATCCCGATACAATTTATACGATGAAAAAAATGATATACGATACGTATCCCGATTTGAAAACATTGACACTACAGGTATGTTGTTGTTTTGAAGGACCATACGAGAGAGCTCGCAATTATGATGGATTATCTGTTTTCTTGTGCGTGTCGCATGCGCGTCTATGTTTGTGTAGAATGTTTATGAGTTGATTTGATAGTATATTTTGATTGAGACGGTTTTCTTCTTTCTATTAAGTGTTTCTGATTGTTTGTTCAGAATCAGCATAATATCTTGCAATCATTGTCAACGTTTTGTAATGGATTTTTTTTTTTTTTGTTCATTTATCAAGAAAGAGTCATTCAAATGGTTGTGTCTCTGCGATTCAAAATTTGATCTGAAAGACTAAGTGGCCAGTGATGAATTGTGTGAATTGAAAATTCTAGATGTTTACTATTCTTTTTCACAATAAGAGCAAGAACTTAGAACTTTGCTAAAGAGTTAAAGGATTTACATTTCTCAATTTCCACCAGAAAGGAAAGAAGGTGAGGCTCCTATGAAATGTTTTCCTTGCTTCCAACGTGAAAAGGAGAAAGCATTCTGTTATGATGAATTTTGTGTTTTTTGTCGTGTTGAGTGTCTCTGGCATGATTTGACAGTTAGGTAGATGGTTAGGGTTTAATAGAAGAAATGATAGTTGGAATAATGTCGTATGATTCAAGATTCAAAATTCGAAGGATTATGTGGCTAGCAAATTAGTCGTGGCATACATTGTTAAATGGATGAATTTGGTTTCTTAATCCCACAATTAACTATTGAAACAGTGTAATGTTGCCTTTGTGGTTGGATTAGGTGTATTTTTTTTATTGTTGAATGTTCCCTAGTTGGTTTGGCATGGATTCATAGTGTTAAGATAATTCTTCTTTCCTTTAATTTTTTCTGATTGCATGTTCAATGCCTTTATGTTTTTTTGCTTCCTTTTTTCATTCTGTCAATCATATCAACGCTTCTTAATGGGATTATTTTGCATAATACTACAAACGCAATTGGGTCGAAGTTCTACAATACTCTTATGGGGGAGCTTGTTGCACTTGAAACAAATATGGAGGATGAACAGAGAAAGAATTCTCAAGAATATTTTATTGATTTTGCTGCTGCAACAACTGCTACTCTACGAGTTCTGTCTCCATGCTTTTCAATAGGTATATCTTTTGACCACAGGCCTCAAGCTGTATCTCATCACAATAAGGTAATCAAAGGAGATATGGAGGGAAAGACAGAGCTGTTGACAGTCTTGAACTTGTTTGGGGCTGAATTGCCCATTGATACGCGAAATATGTCCTTAAATTCTAATGAAATTGCATATCTCATGAAGTCTGAACCTGAAGTTCTTGAAGAAACATTAGAAGGGAAAATATACAGTAAAAGTCTGCATGATTTTTCGTCATCCCACGACTGCAGTGCCTTGAGTAATTGCAGTAACGAGGTGATAACTCATGAAGCAGTCCCAGAGGAAGCTGGTTCATATTCAGATTCTTCCAATGGTAGAAGGCTACTTATTGATGTACCTGATGCTTTTACCTCGAGGGTTGATGGCAATGAGCCCATTTGTGAAGGAGAGGACCGAGAGCCTATGTATGAAGGCAAGGTGGTTCTTGCGGAACAAGTGGACAAAAGAGCTGGAGATGCCGTTGATGCAAGCAAGCATGAGATTTCTCCTACACAAGGTAAGTAGGTAGATATACTATATTTTCCTAGTTTTTTTTAGCACTTCCACGTGTTTATTGACAAGCGGAATACGTTGCTGCCCTGTTCTTTTCTCTCTCTTTTTTTAGGGGATCTGATCAGGAACTTTTTGAGAAACAATGCCAGTCAGCTGACCGTATATTGGTATGCCAGTTTTTTGGTTTCACCTTAGTATTCCTGATATCCATGTTACAACCTTTATTTTGCTTCTTTGAGTGGAAAGGGTTCTTTTATGTTTTACTAATGATTCCTTATTTCCTTATTTCGTGCAGCCTCTTTTCCTTACAAGATGGTCTAAAAGAAGGTGAACTGTCTTTTTCCGCAATAATCACTTCAGCACCATGTTTAAGGTCAGTTACTAGCAAGCAATTCTTCTCTTTTTCCTTCCGTGCTTCAGTAACTTGACCATTAATGTGCCATTACAGAAAAATAACATAAAAATTACTTGACCATTAATGCTAATCCCATCCCCTGCCAATATTCCTATTTAAATGATGAGAATGGAAGCAAAATTCAATGCATCATACTCTCTCCGTCCCAATTCGCTCAACCTTTTTGGGTAATCATGCATTACGCAAGCGAAAAATAATGTCCCTATGAGAGATTTTCTTTGAAAGTGTTTCTCTCCAGTTTTTTATTCTCAGTGAGATCTTCAAATTGGTGTAAAGTTTTTTGAAAAGAAAAAAATTCGTGCTAATACGTTATTTTTGCTTGCAAAGCGCACATGTACCTGAAAATGTCAAGCAATTTGGGACGGAGGGAGTAGTTTTGTTTCTCTCAATGCAATATTTTTTGAAATGTTGCCTCATGTAATCTTTTATGCAGCGCGAATTTTGGCTACAGAAGAAGGTTACTTGAATCAGCCTGATTTGGTTTGGGAAAAGTTAAATAAGGTAGGTAAGTGTTGACTGTCAGTAAATGTTTGATATATTATTAAGGTTGAAATGACCTGCTAGCGTCTAAAATTAGGGTAAAATTCTGGTAGTTCTTAGCTTTCTGTATAAACCTCTTTGATAGTTAATTTTTCGGTACTTATACTCTCCTTTTTTCTTTACTAACTTCTGTAACTGAGATACAGCAGTTGGAAAACCTTGTCAAAATGATAATTTTGTTCTTAGAGACTTTTCATTGTCGTCTTGAAATTAAGATATTGTTGATTATTATTATTATTAGGTCAATGGGGATAAATTGTTTATGACCGGTGATTTTAAAGAATTCAAGGTAGAAAGTCATGCCAAAACAGTGCAGCAACCAACTTTTACTGGTAGTTCATCCACAGAGATTGAGAGCATTCTTGATGACTTGCTGCAAGAGATCATCCACAGAAAATTGGATGTGAGAGATATTTTGACGACATTTTTAGTTTCCCGACGCTTTGGTCGGCTTGTCGCCAAAATACACAGAGTCCAAGTGTCCTTGGATTGTTTCCAACAGGAAGCGGAGCCTTTCATGGCTGATCCACAGATTTGTGTAGCTGATGTTCAAGAACAGACGATCCCACACCAAATAAACATATTGGTTCGCCCATACATCCAATCAAGTATGGATAAGCATTTGTACCTTCCACCCCTTCCATATTATCTATCTGTGCTGAGATTTGTATCAACATTGGCCGAGATTTAGGAGCTTTACATTGAGGTGCCATCGTTTATGATCGATGGGACCGTTCCGTGGAAATGGGCTGTTGAGTTGCATGATGGGGGTCTTGGTAATGTGATTATCCTGATGGCTGCCAATTGCAAGGATGCTATACAAATTATAGTGAAGGGCGTGCTTCGGGATGCGACTTCAATATTGAATTTGCTGGTGCAGCAAGCCAACCATCACAAAAACCTGCAACTATTCGCTATTCTAGACCTGCGTCAGAGACGCGAGAATATAGTTGTAAAGGCACCAGATCTTGACTTCTTAAAGAAGGGCTGCTATCAAAGAAGGTATATCCGCAACATACAACAGATTTCTACCTCGGTACCCCTTCGAGAATACGTGTACGATGGGGATTCGATAGCCTCCGGGACCATCCGGAAAAGGCAAGCTACCATCTTTTCCAAGTCACTCTCTGTAACTGGGAGAGTTACTTCATCCTCATCGTACACGTACCTCAGAAACACAAATTCTCCAAGGGTGGGTACCAAGGTAGAAATCTGTTGTGTGTTGTGGATATACCTTCTCTGATAGTAACCCTTCGTGAAGAAGTAAAGATCTGGTGCCTTCACGACTATATTCTCGCGTCTCTGACGCAGGTCCAGAATAGTGAACAGCAGCAGGTTTTTGTGGTGGTAGGCTTACTGCACTAGCAAATCCAATAGTAAAGTCGCATCCCGAAGCACGCCCCTCACTGTAATTTGTATAGCATCCTTGCAATTGGCAGCCCTCAGGATAATCACATTACCAAGACCCCCATCATGCAACTCAGCAGCCCATTTCCACGGAACGGTCCCATCGATCATAAACGATGGCACCTCAATGTAAAGCTTCTCAATCTCGGCCAATGTTGATACAAATCTCAACACAGATAGGTAGTATGGAAAGGGTGGAAGGCATGAGTGCTTATCCATACTTGACTGGACGTATGGGCGAACCAACATGTCTATTTGGTGTGGGATCGTCTATTCTTGAACATCAGCTACACAAATCTGTGGATCGACCGTGAAGGGCTCCGCTTCTCGTTGGAAACAGTCCAAAGACACTTAGACTCTGCGTATTTTGGCGACAAGCCGACCAAAGCGTCGGGAAACTAAAAATGTCGTCAAAATAGCTCTTAGGTCATCCTTATCGAGCACTTTACTACTTGTTGCTGCCATCATCAGCCGTTATGCATCATTGTTGCCAAAGTTGATTAGTTATTGCTATTTCGTACTTTTTGGGGGGATGTCTTATAGGTCATACTGGGCATATTTCACATCTCCTTCCCAACTCTCATGTTTACGAGACGGATACTTCAGAAATGTAGGATATCCAGATAACATGGCTTAACTGAATCTTAATAGAGCATAAGCAAGTTCCTTGTGGCGTGATAGATGAAACTTAGTCTATTCTACCTTTGATTTCATGTAAATCATCATCAAAATACCTTTGAACATAAAGAACTATTTATTTGATTTTCGTAGCAAGTTGGTATGAAATCCACCTAAGCAAAGAAGGGCAGTAAATCTTCAAAGAAATGGTTTGGCAATTCAAGAAAGCAGAATGGAAAAATGTTTAACCGAGTCCTTTTTTCTTCAAATTTCGATTTTAAGTGAATTGGGATTATCTGATGAAGAAATTTATGGTGCTTCTGCTCATTCAGACTATGGAATGATAACACTTCTAGCATCAGATGGTGTTGGCCGACTTCAGGCATGTTTCATTGAGGCTGGCTTAACCCTTTTTTTTTTATGGTGGGATTACTCCCTCCATCTAAAAAATGATAGTCCGGCTCGTAGTACGATAAGTTAAAATAATGCATTTTTTCAAGAAAAAATCAAATGTTTTTTAGCAATTTACCAGATATCAATGAACTCTTCTAATTCGTGAACAAAAATGAATTTTTTTAAATGTATTATTTTTAACTTTTCATATTACAAATCGAACTATTATTTTGGGACAGAGGGAGTATAAGTTTTGTATGACTATCTTGACACAAGTTTTGGAGTCGCCACCCAAGCTTGAGACAAGAAACGACAGGCGAATAGTCTAGAACATAGTGGCCCAGGCCCACTGGCAGGTCCCTTTCCTTTGCATGGAAACGAGGAAGAAAACCCAAGCTCTCTAGAGGTATTGCGCTGTAATGTCCCTTTTTCTTTAATTAGGGAATGTTCTATTTTAGGTATGACTAGCAACTGGATTGCTTGCTTTAGGCCCATTTAAATGAGGACAATCCTAGTCAGTCCTGGACAGGATTAATTGGATGGTATTTCCAAGCCCAATGTGGGACCTTTCCCAGCCTATTTTGATAATCGGAATCCTTCATCTTTTAGAACTCATTGAGAGAACATTGGTCTTTTAACGAAAATCACATTATCGAATATCTATCAATATGTTTTGAGAAGATGTATGGATTGTAAAAAGTGAGTTTTGATTCAATGTTTCAAAGTTAATAAAACTTTACTTTTACAACATAAATGTATTCCGAAATCATTCCTATAGAGGCCAGCAGAAAGAATGCTCCTTTCATCTTTCTTATGGCCCGTTTTTCATTTGCATGTGTTAAGCATATAGTTAGCGTCAACAAAAGTAGGGGTTTTGATGCTTACCCAATTCATAAAAATCTCTTCCTGTTCTACTATATTTTCCTTCCTTGTCATTTTAATTCTAGTGAGTATGATTTTTGACGTGGTCTACTATCTCAGTAAGTTTTAAAAAGTGAATGGTTTCGATCATTGCAATAGCTCTGGGAAGAGATATTGGGTTTGGACAATATCTGCCTCCTTTAAGTAACCATTGCCAACTTCTATAATACTCCATTGCCAGGCCCATTCCAACAACACCACAATTATTTCTAAACTAGTAACAATTAACCGCTCCATCGCTTGGAAATTAGAGTTTTTTCAATTGATAACAAATGTTGTGATTAGTGTTTTCAAATCAGATACGTATCGTGCATCTTTTTTTCCTTGCATAGATTGTATGGAGATATGTATCGCGTATCTGATGTTCAATTGGACAAGTTTTTTGGAAGAGGACAAATTGACTCTAGCAATAATTTTGTGAAACTGGCTTACTGAGTAAAATTAAGTTGATATATTGTGAGAGGGTGACTTGTCTCACAAAGCGCAATAAATCAATTTTGAGTTTAAGTCAATTTTATGGAATAAACAAGTCAGGAAGTAGAGCTTTTATATTACTCTTGAACTCAAAACTTTTTCTTAAATGGCTCTCTATTTATACTATTTCATGGAAGGCTCTAGTGCAAAGATACTTTCATACAAGATAAACTTTGAGAAAATTTACGGATGCTGTTAATGCCACAGGGTCTTTTGTTGCTTCCACGGTCAGTTATTCCATTCTACTCCAAATGGCTGAATTGCCCTTTCTACCAATCTAATAATTGTTCTGACTTCTTCAAAGCTTTCCAAAAATGCTCCTTAAAAAATTTCCAACCACACAGCACAAATCCTCGTCATATCTTTTCCATTTCTAATTTGATTTGATACCCAACCATCACAAGACTCCATCACTCCAACCAAAATACTTTCTTCTTCAAACACCCATTTATACGACCAAAAAAAATTATATTACCAAGATGGTTTCTCCATTTTGAACTCCTCCCTATGCAAGACAAACCCACAAGCAAGACATAATCAAGACAAAACCACTAGCAAGACATAATAAGAACCGTTGGAAATTAAAATTAAAATTAACATTCTCGTGTCCAACTAACAATTTATTTCATGAAGCAACCAGAAAATGTGCTTACGAATTCTCAAAAAAAAGAAAAGAAAAAGAAAGAACGAAAGAAAAAGAGCAAGATGAAGAAAAAAAGTTGCATTGTGTTCTTCGCTTAGACCTTGACAATCTTTATTGATGAGAAAAGTGTCTTCTATCGCCTGCAATTTTTTTTTTTTGTTATAACATAGATCCGTTAGAATTTGAAAATTTAACAAATTGTATTTTTTGAGCAAATTAAGACCAAAACAATGAACAAAGAATTAAACATACAAGGCCATCACTCCAACCAAAAGCAGTTGCTTGAAGTAGAAATTGTGTGTAGGTCAGTCACATCCATGGTAGTTCCATCATCATTCGGATTACCTATCGGACTTGCATTGAAGTCATTTGTCCCAAATTTCTTTGGACATGTTTGACTATTGTGACCTACATCTTTACAAATGCTACATTTTCGTCTTGTTGCATCCACGATCTCAAACTTTGAAGGATTTCGTCTTGTAGACCCAGATTCCTTACCTTTCTTTGACCCCAATGGACATCCTTTCTGAGATTGAACATTTGGCTCAAAAAGCAATGGAATTGATGGATTTACAAGTTGAGAAATCCTCTCTTGAGCAAGTTCCTTTTGATTTGGAGGCCACATTTCATATTTATCTCCTAACTCATGAATTAACCTTTTGAATCCATCCCCACTGGTTTCACCTCCATTAGAACAAGTAAATGATACTATATCAATCCTCCATTGTGAGTGTATTGCATCAAGAGGCAATACCTTACCTTTTCAATCCATCATCTTATGTGCGCAAGGAAGACCCATTGTTGCCATGAAGTGTCCCGTGCAAATTGAATGCATTGTTCCATGTTTCACCATTTCATATTGTTTAAGTATCTCTCCCATAGCAAACAAGGACACACGATTAATGATTTCTTAAAAGAAAGAAATATTGCAATTGTGAGGTACTCGAATCTTCTCACTTGAGAGTTGAGCCTTTATCTCTTTAAATTCATTCTCAATCGCAAGGCATATCTTGTCCTTCACTTGATGGAAATCACCAGTTGAAACTTGTAAATATTTCTTCAATTTTCTATGAGCACCTTCCGCCCTTGAAGAAATGCGATTTCCAAAATGAGCACACTTTTTAGTCCATGCTTTTACGAATCGCTCTTTAAATGGAAGCCATGTCTTTCGAATATAGCTTAACATGTACTCCTTCTCTTTGTATAATAGCTCAAATAATTTCCAAGCTTCATCAAATGCCCCTTCATCTTGAGAGCTTATCATTTGGTTCCGAGTACTAAAAAATGTGGTCCAATCCTCTTGAGTTTCAAAATGAGACTTGCAATTTGCCAAAATATTTTTCTCAATATGCCATACGCACAGGAGATTAGTAGTTGTTGGAAAGACGACCTTTATAGCATTCATCAAGGCCAATTCCTTATCGGACACAATGACAGTAGGATGACATGCGGGACCCAATATTTTCCTAAACATTTGTAAAGCCCAAACATAATCTTCTTCTCCCTCTTTTGCCAAGAATGCAAAGCACGAGTGACATGAACTGTTAAAACTTGAGACTATCAATTAGTGGCATCTTGTATCTATTAGTCTTGTAAGTGCAATCCATCACAAAAACAGTTGAATATCTCCTTGTCAAAGCGTTGGAAGAAGGGTGTGCGAAAAATAGATGTGTCAAATGACTATTTTGATCATATGCAACATAGAAAGTAAAATCACCTTGACAAAGCTCTTCAAATAATGCTTGGATCATAGTTCGTCCTCCTAATTCCTCTTTTCGAAGTTTAACCTTCATATCGTAGATTGTTTTAGATATTGCCTGCAGTTTTGGATTCCTCTGTCGAAGAGAAGAAAGTATTTGACGTGGTGATACCCCTGATCTGGTCATCTCTTTAATGCTCATGATCTCTTCTCTCGACAAACGACGACAAGAAAGATGTCCGGACATGTCGCTAGAAGGTTCATGATTATGTGTGTTATTTTTCACTTCAAGTACCCAAATTCCATCCGCATGTCTCTTACTTTGAATTTCAAAAGGACAACCTATAAGAAGAGTTGCAGTCTTCCTTTGTCGACGCTCTACCGGAACTTGCCACTTATTGCGGTAACGTCCTTCCCTATCACAACCGATGATAACATATTGATCCTTTTTTGAGTTTTTGATAGATATTGCATACCCTTGCATTGAGAAAAATTCTCTAACAGTATCAAGAAGCTCTTCACGGGATTCAAATTTCCATCCAAGTTGTCCGAGCATGTTATTTTCTCTATTTTCTTCAATTTCTCGATCTTCTATGGCAAATCCTTCTTGTTCTATTTGATCACGTGAAATTTCATTGACATATTGAATTGAACGTTGAATATCCATTTTCTGCAAATGAAACCAACATGAGAAAAAGTTCAACGACAATTATCATTTATATTAACTACAAAATGAACCTACAAAAAATAACATAATCTCCTAAAAAATACATAGGCAGAAGGTGCTCATGGAAAATTGAAGAAAAAGAAAAAAGAAAAAGAAAAGAACCTTCAATATGATAAAGAAATGGAGTCAAGATTCGTTTTTGTAGGCAGAAGGTAGAGTTTCAAAAAGTTGTTCTTTGAGAAAGAAAGGATTTTAAGTATCAAATTCTATTAGGAATAGAAACCATCTTGGTAATCATTTTTTTATAATTTTTTTGGTCGTATCAATGGGTTTTTGAAGAAGAAAGGATCTTGGTTGGAATCTTGTGATGGTGGGGTATCAAATCAAACTGGAAATGGAAAAGATATGAAGCTGTGTGCACGGAAAATGTTTAAGAAGCATTTTAGGAAAGCTCTGCAGTCAAAACAATATACTAGATTGGTATAGAGGGCAATTCAGCCATTTTGGAGTAGAATGGAATAACTGCCCGTGGAAGCAACAAAAGGCTCTGTGGCATTAACAACATCCAAAATTTACATGTGAATAATTCTCACAATTTTTTTAAATTGATATTCTAGAGCTTCTAGAGCTAAATATTCTAAAAGTTTCTAAAAACTAGATATTTATATCTTTGATATATTTATCTTTCAATAAATACTAAAGGTAGTTCATGCTTTTAACAACATAATCACTATCCTGTCCATTTTTCCACTGTTCCACTATCTTTCAATATGAGCAAGTCTATTTATTTGGTCATATTTCTCACTCATCTATTATTTTCTGCTTTATACTTTTTCGGATGAAGCTAATTGAATTCGTGTTGCTATATTCGCGGGTGTTTCAACAAACATTTTCTTCAATCATCGTATGCGAATGTAAGGTACGAGGTTTAATTTCTTTCACTTTCTTTAATTGTTTTTTATTGTGAATCTATATTGACACTGTCATAAACATTAACTCTAATAATAGGGTTGGCAAAAATATGTTATCGCTACGTTGGATGCTTCCTCAAAACCATCAACAGAAGGGTTATCTCATGCCTTGAGGAGCTACGAAGGGCCAGTCAAGAGGAGTTTTTCTCGCAGAATCTTGGCGTTAGAATGGAGAAGTGAGATGATCAAGAAATGCGAGAAGTTGATGGAGTTGGATCATCCATATCTCATGAGGTTGGATAAAATCATAGATGATGGTGCTATGTTCGCTGTGAATGCGAGGCCGAACAACACACTTTTTGACTACTTTGTGGCCCACGACGAGGATTTTTTTATATCATCTAACCTGAAAGTTTTTACGTCACTCCACTTTTCTAGCCTAAAACAATAAAGCAATATATTTCAAATACCTCATGAGTCACTAGATCAAAAGTGGAGCGACATAGAAAATTTTCAGGTTAGATGATGTAAAAAATCCTTGTCGTGGGCCACAAAGTAGTCAAAAAGTGTGTTGTTCTGCCTCACATTCACAGCGAACATAGCACCATCATCTATGATTTTATCCAACCTCATGAGATATGGATGATCCAACTCCATCAACTTCTCGCATTTCTTGATCATCTCACTTATACTCCCTAGTAGTTTTATGCTCCTTCCGTTCTAAATGAATGTCTAAAACTACTATTCACAACTCTAAAAAAATATGTATCTAACCGTTACTATTTGGATATCCATATTGGGGGTGGAGGGAGAATATGTATAATATTTAGGAAATAACAACAAAGCTAAGGAAGAGCTTATTAATTTAGTATGAATTCTACGTCCGATCCAAACTTTATATGAATTCTGCTTGGCACCCACCAATGGGCCTGACCACGCCTCTCCAGTCAATGGACTCGACTGTTCAGTCAGTCTGTTTGTGGGCTTTTTTTGGGTCAAATTTGATGATCCAAACTGTCTGTATTCTAGAGTTTATTAAAGACATTAGTTACACCAAAAATCAAGTTGATTAGATATTATTTGATATGATTTTGGAACACATAGTAGAACATGACAAGATTACAACACTTAATCGGAAACAATTTTAATCCATTTATCATAAGACCAATACATTCTGAAATTATATAAACCGCTGCCCGATCAACTTGATTTTTTACTTGATTGATGTTATCAACAAGCACTAAATTGTGAACGGATTGGATCACCAAAATAGACCTAAAAAAAAGCCCACAAAAGAGCCAACTACACAGTCTAGTCCATTTTCATTCCTGAGTATGATTTTCACAAAGATCGTGACATAAATATTGAAAGTAATCGGTGTCGTGTCGCCGTCGACTTGGCATGATCAAATAATTTATTCACTTAATTTGAACTTTCTTTTATGGGATCTGGCTCCTCTCCCGTAATGGCAGAGGAGCTCTCTGTTCAATTCTTTTTTTTGGGCTTATACCGAGCCCATATTAATGATCCAAATCGTATATTCTATAGATCTCATTGAAGTGTTGGTTGGATACTATTTGATTTTTTATCCAAAAGCATTTATCTTGAAAAAAGTGGGAAAAAAAAAGTGATTTTTGATCTAGTGTAATATATATTACATGTTTTTCAAGATTAATGTGATTTGATGAGTTGTCAACCGGTATCTGGTCAACACAAAAATGGTTTAGTTGAAGTATGCGACGAGATCTACGTAATGTACAATTGTGATCATTAATGTAAACCCGGTATGCATCCAAAAAAAGAGGACTGGACATGAAGCTCCTTTGCCATTACTGGAGAGGAACGAGATCCTTTTTTATATTATCATATGCTTATTTACTTTTTCCTAATGCTCTAACAACATAAATATGATCACTTCACACAATCATGCCTCGAGTTGCTAGAGTTTGGTCCATGCCCAGAACCACGTGAAAAAGAAGAAAAAAAGTCCAGCATAGTAATTGTGCATAACCATCGCACAATAGTTAGATTTACTACGCATAATAATAATAATAATAATAATAATAATAATAATAATAATTTTGCGTGATTGTACTTTTACCCATTAACCATTTACCCAATCACTTTTCAAGAGTGCAAAATAATAATTGTACAAACTTTTACCCATTAACTTTTCAAAACACACTTATTAAGGGACAACACAAAATAGAAATGTTGACACTAAAAAAGGGGACGGGAGTAGATTTCATGAGTTGGCATGGAAGAGAAAGGAAAAAGGTTTTCTAATGCTTAATAAATTTTACTCCTACGTACTTTCATTGACATTCTTAAATTAAGCAATAAGTATTAAGAACAATTTTTTTTTAAATGGTGACAACAAAAGTTAATTGAAGAAATTGTTATGTTCCATTATTTCGTTGAGGCTGGCTTAATCTTTTTTTATGGTGGGATTACTCCCCCCATCTCAAAAATGATAGTCCGGTTTGCAATACGATAAGTTTAAAATAATGCATATTTTTCAATAAAAATTCAAAGTATTTTTTAGCAATTTACCAAATATCAATGAACTCTTGTAATTCGTGAAAAAAATTAATTTTTTAAATGTATTATTTTCAACTTTTCGTTTTAAAAATCGAACTATTATTTTGGGACGGAAGGAGTATAAGTTTTGTGTGACCATCTCGACAAAAGTTTTGTAGTTGCCACTCAAAGGAGAGTAGGCCGGAACATAGTGGCCCAGGCCCACTGGCAAGTCCCTTTCCTTTGCATGGAAACGAGGAAGAAAGCCCAAGCTCTCTAGTGGTATTGGGCTGTAACATTCCCGGTCTAATTCCCGGCCGGTACAAAAGGAATACCTGATGCACGCCCAACTCAAACATGTGTTTCTATTTAAAACTTTTAGGGGTTAATTTGAATTTTTTAAAAACTTTCAGGTTAAAATTGAAATTTTTTTAAAACTTTAATGGGTAAATTGATAATAACTCAAAAAATTAGGGTAAAAACTGTAATTTAACCTATATATACACACACTTCTCCTCATCAGTCGACATTGAAGCCCTAAAATATAGATCTGAGGCCATCTCCAACAAAATGGCGAGGCAAAACGCTATTTCCGGCGCCCAGCAGCATCTCTATCTTCCTCGCCAAAAAGATTTCCGCTACAGTGGCTCGCTTGGGTGGGCGAGTCACTGTACAACTCGCGTTCTCTTTCTCCTCGCCGGCCAAGAAGCTACATCTCCGGCGAAGACGAATCGTTGATCCTAAAATCGTTTTGATACCAAATGGATGTTCCCCTCGTCGAGACGATTCTACTGGTGCAAACCACGTCGCCGGCGGCTTACGGTGGTGGCCGCACGAGCCGGAGAAAGGAGGCGCGTGCCGCGTGAGTTAGATCTACTCAAATGGCTAGGCTGCTGCGTTCCACCATTGCTCAAAGCTAGCCAAAGCTCCTTTTCTTGCCAAAATGAAGATAGAGATGGATAAACTGCTGGATAGAGATCAGATTGAAGCTGGAAGCTAACAATAGCCAACAGGTATGTCGGCTCTCTCTCTCTCTCTCAGTCGAGTACTCATCAGTCGAGTACCTTGTTTGCTATGGCAGACTTTCGGTCAGAAGGACTGCTGCTAGCTGCTGGAAGCTCAAAGCAGGTCTGTCTCTCTCTCTCTCTCTCTCCCTCTGTTTTCAAGGCTACTCACTAGTCTCTTCTATCTGTTTCTGTCTAGCTGTCTAAAGTCATTTCAAATGAAAGCTAAAGTGTTGGTGGATTATTCTGTTAAATCAGTTACAGACTTACAGTAAAGGCTTATTCTGTTAAATCAGTTTTTTTGTCCTAATTTATTTGCTGTTAATCTGGTTTTGCCCTAATCTCTCACATGTTGCAATGTAATTGTAAATTGGGTTAGTAGTTAACACAAAACAGTTAACTTAACACTGTTCTTATTTATTTATTTGTGTTTATCAGTAGAATACTAGAATGTCTTACCAAGTTTAGGTGTCATTTTTGTGAACTCGAATTATGAGGTACATACGCTAGGGTGAAGGCACATTTGCTCAAAATTCCTGGAAAAGGGATAAGATTGTGCCCAAGAGTGACTTAACAAGACATTGTTGAAATGGAAAGAAAGATTGAAGGCTCAATTGTGGAGGTGAATCCAGAAGAAGTTGAGGAGATGCCAGAAGTGTGAAAATGGTAAATAAATAAATATACACGTGACGTGTCCCCCGCCGTATCCGTGTCCCCATTTTTTTAGAATTGCCGTGTCCCCGTGTCCGTGTCCGTGCATCATAGGCTTTACATTTTAGTTTTTGTTTCAGGTTCTGTTTTGTTCTCTTTGTTGGATTGTTGATCACAGATATGACCCTTGTTTAGTTGTGTACTTGTGTGATGCTTGTTTGGGCTTCAATAGAACTTTCACTTGCCTAAGATTTTTTTTGAAGTTCCATTCACTTGTGTTGTTTCTTATTCCTTTTTACAGGGAGCTAATTGTGGCAAGCAAAGAGTTACATGATAATGGGGAGATGTTTTTGCCACCATTATCTAGTGTATATATGTCATGGAAAAGGAGGGCTTATTTTTGTGAAGTTATTGTCGTTGCAATGCAGTTTTTACCAATATGCTCCATTACGTATGTATTAATTCCCTTGACTACCTTTTTTTTTGTGTTCTTTCTTTACAAGTTTAAGCTAACTGTATGTTTTGAATATATGTACATGTCTCTAGACTCTGTCATATAGCACTGCGGGATCATCATGAACATTCTTTTACTACTGTAAAATATTACTATAATTCCAGAGTTGGAAGACTTTATAAAGAGGGCTAATAGCGGAATGTGGTGGTAAGGGTCAATCGACAAATTTTCACGTGGATTAGAGATTCTGTTGAACACTATTTTACGATCGATATTGATTTTGTATTCTAAATATGTAGAAGTCATATTAAGGAACTATTTTCACATTCAGTGTTTTGGGATTCTGTAATGCATAGAGATTTTCTTAGCAACATGGATATGCACATGTTTTCTATTGCTCGCTCTATAGTGAATCCTTTTTACGATCCGAAAGATCCCCAGAGTAGTGCACAAGATGGTTTGGATCAATTGGTTCATGTTATGCGTCGGGAATGGACTTGATAATTAAGAGTTTTGGATCTTAGGAGCCCTTACTTTCCAACTCGACATCCATGGTTTCTTATCAACATCTGTCTTCTCCTTACCAAACTCCACTCTATCGCCAAGCCAGGAATGTAGACCTATTTTTGGTATGTGTCCTGACTTCATGCTTTAGTCTATTTGATTGTCAGCATGAAGTCAGGACACATACCGAAAGTTGGTAATAATGAGATTCATTGTGATGTGAAACTACATCCCAGGCTTGGTGATAGAGTGGAGTTTGGTGAGGAGAAGACGACGATGGATGTTGATAAGTAACCATGGATTTCGAGTTGGAAACTAAGGGCTCCTAATTATAGGATCCGACACTCTTGATTGTCGAGTCCATCCCTGATGCATAACATGAGCCAAGTGATCCAAACCATCTTGTGTACTACTTCTAGGATCATTTGGAAGGTAGTAAGGATTCATTATAGGGCAAGGGAAAGGAAACATGTGCATATCCATGTTGCTGAGGAAATCTTTATGCATTGCAGAACACTGGATGTGTAAATAGCTCCCCAATCTCATTCCTACATATTTAGAATACAAAATCAATACCGGTTGTAAAATAGTGTTCAAAAGAAACTCTTATCCAATAAATTTGTTGTTTGACCCTTACCACCACATTCCACTCTTGGCCCTCTCTATATAGTCTTCCAACTCTAGGATTACAGTCATATTGTTTGCAGTAAAAAGACTCTCCATGATGATCCCGCAATGCGCTATGATAGAGTCTAGGGACATGTACATAAATTCAAAACATACAGTTGGCTAAAATTGTAAAGAAAGAACACAAAAAAGGTAGTCAAGGGAATCAAAACATACGTAAGGGAGCATATTGGTTAGAACTGCATTGCGAAGGTGATAGCTTCACAGAAATAAGCTCCCCTTTTCCACGACGTATGGATACACTAGATAATGTCGGCAAAAACATCACACCATTCAATGAGATATTCCAAGCTAAGCAAGCCACCCAATTGTCTTGAGTATTCTCCACTCTCCTCTAAGAACTCACTTTGTCCTAACGTCAATTTGAATGCACTTCAAAACCATATCAAAATCTCTATTTTTCTTCATAAGAATTCTATTATTTCTTTCACACCACACATTATAGATTGATTGGACGAAAGAAAGATTGAATAAAACACATTTAAAAGAGGTAGGTAGAAGGCCTTGCATATGGAACTTTGAATCCAATTGGGCTGTCCATTCTTGCAAGCGAACCACTTTTAGGAGTCTTACTTTTTATCGTCCACATTGTTTACAATGAAATATCAAGTGAAGATAGGGTTATTGTACTCATGTATAGCACAATAAGGGTATGTCAATTCTGAAGTTTCTACAAAAAAATAATGAGATATTTTCTCTAAGAGGTAAACACAATTTCGAAAACATATTTATGTTTGAATTCTTGACAATAGTATGTGGCCACTGACAAAGTCCCTATTTATTTGCAGGAGTGGAGTCAGTTGTCACACAGCATTAGGTATGCACATATCTCTCAGTCATCTATTATTTTTTGCTTTGTACTTTTTCGGATGAAGCTAATTGAATTCACGTTACTATATGTGTGGGTGATTCAACAAACGGTTTCTTCGATCATCGGATGCAAATGTAGGTTACCAAGTTTGATTTCTTTCACTTTCATTGTTTTTTATTGTGAATCTATGTTGATACTATCATAAACATTAAATCTAATAACAGGGCTGGCAAAATTCTGTTATCACTACGTTCGAGGCTTCCTCAAAACCATCAACAGAAGGGTTATCTCATGCCTTGAGGAGCTATGAAGGACCAGTCAAGAGGAGTTTCGCTTGCAGTATCTTGACGTTAGATCAGAGCAGTGAGATGATGAAGAAATGCGGGAACTTGATGGGGTTGGATCATCCATATCTCATGAGGTTGGATCAAACCATAGATGATGGAGCTATGTTCGTAGTGAATGAGAGGCAGCACAACACTCTTTTTGACTCCTTTGTGGCCCATGACAAGGATTTTGTTATATCATCTGACCTGAAAGTTTTCTACGTCACTCCACTTTTCCAGCGACTCTTGAAGTTTGCATTTCTTCCAAAGATAAAACAATAAAGCTATATATTTCACATACCTCAAGAGTCGCTGGAAAAGTGGAGTGACGTAGAAAACTTTCAGGTCAGATGATATAACAAAATCCTTGTCATGGGCCACAAAGTAGTGAAAAAGAGTGCTATGTTGCCTCTCATTCACCGTGAACATAGCTCCATCATCTATGATTTGATCCAACCTCATGAGATATGGATGATCCAACGCCGTCAAGTTCTCGCATTTCTTGATCATCTCACTACTCCGATCTAATGCCAAGATACTGCAAGCGAAACTCCTCTTGACTGGCCTTTCGTAGCTCCTCAAGACATGAGATAACCCTTCTGTTGATGGTTTTGAGGAAGCATCGAACGTAGTGATAACAGATTTTTGCCAGCCCAGTTATTAGATTTAATGTTTATGACAGTATCAACATAGATTCACAATAAAAAACAAAGAAAGTGAAAGAAATTAAACTTGGTAACATACATTCGCATCCGATGATCGAAGAAACCGTTTGTTGAATCACCCACAGATATAGTAACGTGAATTCAATTAGCTTCATCCGAAAAAGTATAAAGCAAAAAATAATAGATGATTGAGAGATATGTGCATACCTAATGCTGTGTGAAAATTGACTCCACTCCTGCAAATAAATAGGGACTTTGTCAGTGGCCACATACTATTGTCAAGAATTCAAACATAAATATGTTCTCGAAATTGTGTTTACCTCTTAGAGAAAATATCCCATTATTTTTTTGTAGAAACTTCAGAATACATACCCTTATTGTGCTATACATGAGTACAATAACCCTATCTTCACTTGATATTTAAAAAGTAAGACTCCTAAATTGCTACCTAATACCTCAAAATTAGCATTTTGCTTTAGATGGTAACAATGATCTTTGTTATCACTCAGGAATAGTCTAATTTTACCCACAAAGAATCACCTTAATTACTAATGCCCATAGATGCCTTAACGTGATGGCTTTATTCCACTCCATGAGGGTACTAACCCCCAGACCTACCTCATCTTTCGGGGAGCAAACAAATGCCCGTTACACTGGCACCAAAATGTTTTAGATCACCAAAATATGTCTTGGAATTTACTTCCTTATAAACAAACACTCTTGTTTATAAATTTTGTTTTCTCAGTTTTTAGATTCCTAGAATGAGTGTTTCCTTAAAAGATGTTTGGTGTAATACATTACTTTTATGTGGTGCAATTACTAAATTATTGAGAAAATGTTGTCGGAAAGTAATGGAATGTGAAAAGTATTATGACGCCATGTTGGTTACAGAGACTACGAGTATAAAGATCAAAGGCCAGAGAAAAAAGATATGATTTAAGGTTTCAAGATCGGCAAGGTGGGCGGCAGCTAAGGAATTAGATTTGGAACAACTTAGGAATCTCAGGAGCTTGTTTGTTTGCTTTGAAGTGGCATCTAGTTTCAAGGCTAACATTGCCAAAAGTTACTCCCTCCGTCCCACAAAGTTGGACCTTTTGGGTAATTGCGTTTTTTTGCATGAAAAAATTGACATATTTGCATGTATTTTTTCCCAACAATTTTTACACCAAGTTTTATACTCGATGAGATCTTTAAGTTGGTGTAAAAAATTCAGGTAAAAGCTCACGAAATATGTCTTTTTTTTAACTTCATAACGCGTGATTGGGCAATCCATGCAACAGGACTCATATTTACCTCCTATGGTCTTGAAACCAGGTCCTTTTAAGCTAAAATTCAACTTCATAACCGTGATTGGACAATCCATGCAGCAGGACCAATGTTTACCCCCTATAGTCATGCATACAAATGCCATGGGGATATAGCTCATTTTCCCACAATAGTGGCCCACCCCATTACTAAATCCATTTAGGTGACACCTCTAACGGGGATCTGTGAAAATTCAATTAGGTGTAACACCTAACGGAGATCTGTGACAAATGCCCCATAAATTCCTAACGGGGAAGCTCTTCCTAAACCATCAAAGGGCAAGATACTATAAAAAAAAGAACTTATTTTTCATGAAAAAAATCTCTTACCAACAACAACAACAATAATTGAACCCATCTAGTTAGGGGTATGGGCTAGGATGATTGGAAACAGACCTAACCTTTGGCAATATATACACGAAGTGGCTACTCTCACCATGCAAAAGAACAAATCTTAGTTACAAACCAAAAAAAAAAAAGAAAGAATAAAACCTTGACAAATAATTTGGATACTTATAGCACACCACAAGGTTATGTTATATTTAGATTCTAACCAGGAGATTTGAACCCGTGATATACTCTATAAGGATAAGCCAACTGCATTCATTTCTAAAGGAAACCAAAACACTACGAAAGTTTATTTTGCAATGTTCATCCAAATTTATAGAGAAGAGGAGACCATATTTTAATAAAGTTAGTAACTAGGACTCTAGCATAGTGTGGGGGTGGCTTCGCCGGAGTAATCTCTTTGACCCTTCTGGTGTAAAGTGGAAGGTGGTGGACTGACTAAGAGCTGCCTGAACCCTAGCTCCTTGACTGAGAGGATGATCTGCACATGTGAACAACCACGTTAGTGCCTAGCCCGGACGATGGTGGTCCGGGAAGGCACTCCGATGGTTAAGTCAGCAACCGGAGAAGGAGAAGTATGCCGGGAACTTAGAGAGAGGAGGAAAGTTAAAGAGGGTATTGAATGAGGAGAGAGATGCCCAGTGTGGTAGTTGGGCTTGCTATTTATAGGCAGAGGGGGGCGTGCCTCTCACGCCCTCCGTGCCCCTCGCGCGCGCGCCGTCCCTACCAGGAATGACGGCTTATGTGACCTCAATCTCTGCTGCAAACGCCATGCTTCGGCTGACGCCGTGGCACGTGGGTCTGAAGGGTCAATTCGTCTGGGGATATGCCTCAGGAATGGACTCGATAATTAAGAGTGTTGGATCTTAGGAGCCCTTACTTTCCAACTCGACATCCATGGTTTCTTATCAACATCCATTGTAGTCTTCTCCTTACCGAACTCCACTCTATCACCAAGCCAAGAATGTAGACCTATTTTTGGTATGTGTCCTGACTTCATGATTTAGTCTATTTGATTGTCATCATGAAGTCAGGACACATACCGAAAGTTGGTAATAATGAGATTCATTGTAATGTGAAACTACATCCTAGGCTTGGTGATAGAGTGGAGTTTGGTGAGGAGAAGACGACGATGGATGTTGATAAGTAAACCATGGATTTCGAGTTGGAAACTAAGGGCTCCTAATTATAGGATCCGACACTCTTGATTGTCGAGTCCATTCCTGACGCATAACACGAGCCAAGTGATCCAAACCATCTTGTGTACTACTTTTGGAATCTTTCGGATCGTAAAAAGGATTCACTATAGGGTGAGCAGTAGAAAACATGTGCATATCCATGTTGCCGAGGAAATCTGTATGCATTACAGAATTCCAAAACATTGGATGTGTAAATAGTAACTCAATATCACTCCTACATATTTAGAATACAAAACCAGTACCAGTTGTAAAAATAGTGTTCAAAAGAATCTCTACTCCATGTGAAAATTTGTCGTTTGACCCTTCCCACCGCATTCTGCTCTTAGCCCTCTTTATAAAGTCATCCAACTCTGGGATTACAATAATATTTTTCTATATGTTTACATGAAAAGAGCGAAGAGGGGGTAAAATAATATGCAGTTTCGTCTGCCATTTGGTTCTCCTCAGCTAGGAACGGGCAGATGCTTCTCTCTTTCCTCCTTCCTTCATTTCGTTGTTTTCCTCCTCTTCAAGGCAATCTGTACCAGCACAACTACTGTAGTCAAAATTAACAAACGAAGCTATGACCTACCTATACAACATTAACAAGTTCAGTAGTCAAAATTAATATAGAATTATAGTTAGGACGTTGAATTTAACTCCCATGCGAATAGAAATTTGAATAGAGAAAACTAATAAACGAAGCTATGACCTACCTAGATTGAGATGATTTTGAATCAATCACCTTACGCAAACACTTGTGGTGAGACGGCAATTCACAATATTTTGCAAGTCTTAGTGGCTCGGAAGTCCCAATACTGGGGTCCTGCTACCTGTTTATGGTGGTTACAATGTTTATATTGTTTTTTCCCCGACTTCCATGTGGCGACTAAGCTTAATCATCCACATTACATTCTGGTGTTTTCTTTAGCTCTCTGATAAAGCTGGAGGCCTTGGCTGATTTTATCTTTAAGCAATAAATGGATCGTTTTGCGTAAGCATTTGTTATATGATCCAAGACAGAGTGGTTGTTTGAAGCAATTGGTTACGCTGTGCTAATGTGGAATGTCTCCACACAGGATACCCTACATGATCTGGACACTCCACACGCCAGCAGTAGCAAATTCCTATTACACAGCATGTTGCTGGAGATGTCCTTATTTTCAAGGTGTGTGTGACATACCTCTTGGGATCTAATGTGAATCACTTCTCCCCCACTTATGTTGTTAGACTATTGCTACTTACATTAACATTGGAGATCGAGCTTCAGTGGTCTTTAATCCACTCCAGCAGTTGAGAACTGACTTTATCTGTTGTGGATATTTGTTGCTTGGGTTATCTGAAAGTATTAGGTTCTCAATACCTCATTAGGATTATCAAATAAGAGCTCAAATAGACATTATGTTAGTTATTGCTTTCAGTTTCCCGTTGAACTTTGGAAAACATATGGTGTGAGTTCACGATGGTTATTTGTTTGGGAAGAACTGCTGGAGTCTTTAAGATAATATATAAAGATTCAGGGACTCTATAGGACAACATTTCTTTCTTGGCTTCTTGTTGGCTTCAGTGTCTCTGACTTTTAAGGGGATTCCCTTTGTATTTTGAGGGATTTGGAAGCCAGTTTGTTGGTTGTTTATTGTAGGTTTCACTTTTTGGTGAAAGCTAGTTGGGCTTTGTCATATCCCTCTTCTTCTTGTTTCTTAATCATTGAAGCCATGCGAACACACCGAGTGTTAAAGTTTGACCAGGACTAATGCTTGACCATTACTTTTTCAGCCGGGGATATTAAGCTTGATCTTGTTGACTAGCCAAACTCTCGCCGTTTGAGGGCAGCTGTTCTCTTGGCTTTGCACTGTAATACATCTACATACTGGAATTTGGTTTCTCGGA
This sequence comes from Vaccinium darrowii, assembly GCA_020921065.1. Lineage (NCBI taxonomy): Eukaryota > Viridiplantae > Streptophyta > Magnoliopsida > Ericales > Ericaceae > Vaccinium > Vaccinium darrowii. The sequence continues at coordinate 1,432,999 of CM037152.1, read as the reverse complement.
TTCAAGGTATAATTTAATTCCATGTTAAAATGAACATAGAGCAAGGAATGATTCTATTTTTTGGGGTTGATCATCACTCAGCTGCAGGATTCACTGAGGAGGTATCACTGGAAATCATAATCGCCAGGTTCGATAGTAATCAGGCATATATTCATTGTATTCGAGATTCTAAACTGACTATTCATTTTTCTTTTCAATGGGCTTTGTATCTCTGTATATCATAACCTAATATTTTAAACACAATCTGTTGATCGATGGCAGGGGAACTACATGCTGGAATGGGGCGCAACAGGAGAATGTTGGGCTCGATTAACTAGAACATGATGAGAGCTCTTTCAAACCCTTGCGCAGTTAACAAGAGAGGCCCCCTATCTGAGTAATTTTATGAGGCCCTTTTCTTTATGGTCATTTAACACATTTTCTTCGATGGTTCAATCTGTCTTTAAAAACAAGCGCACCAAGAGTCAACAAGGAGTCACATGCTTGAACCATATCTAAAGGAGTCACATGATCGTCTTCTGTAATGGGAGTCACATGATTGAACCATATCTTTCGTTGGATTGTTCAGCGATCAATGCATTCATTAGAATCCTCAAACATTAATTTAAAAATAGCCAACAGATTTTAGAATCATGCAAAGAACTAACAGTCTCTCACTTATCAAAGTACCATTGAAACCATAGTACCAGATAACATCCCACCAAATCATAAAGGATTCTGAGACGATGTAACATCAATAGTCTCTACGTGCCTTACTGGGTATTTGCACTTATTGGCTACGATAAAATAAGGTGCATAATAGCTATATAGGATGTTAACATGTATATTATTAGTACTTATCAATGCAAACATTATTATTCAGTATTGTTGTGTGTTTACACTTATTTATTTTTTTCCATTTTGATTCCCTTTATAAATTCAAGCCTTGTTCAATCAGATCAGAAGTGAATCATACTGCTCATAAGAGTATCTGTGAACTGTATCATGCTTATATGAGATTTTGTCATCCGTATTTTCCCTACAATGAGTACATGATTCCAAGATAAAAGTATTACTTCTGGTGGTCCCTGTCTAGGAGATTCCAGAAGTTCTGCCGGCTTGGAAATCTACCCAATTTTTATTCTTTTGTCCCATTCTGAAAAGATATTACCAATTGCCAGAAGTCATATAAGATCTATCCACTCACAATGTCAGTACTAAGTTCATTCCACTCAATAAGTGTCAATTTCTTCATGCAAAATCAAAAGTTTTGCGCATTAGCATTTGCATGACTATGGGAAACAATGTCATACTGTTTTCTCTTTAGTTGTTTATTACAAACAATAATTGAATTTTCTGAGATGTATGCAGGTTATGCTTGGAATAGTTTATAGAATGGCCTTTATGTATAGATACCTTTAGAAAATTTGTCATGTACTCAATGTGAACTTATGCTTCGTCAGGAAGAATGCGTGATTTGTGGATGGTGTTGGTTTTGCCGCCTCAGGACTGCAGGAAAATTGTTAGTCTCTTTAATTGCTCGCGCTTTAAACATGGATGAAGACTTCTTTGAGAAAATAGGCACTTTCAATCCCCCAATGCCATTTCTTCGTCTTCGTCTTCGTCTTCTGCACTATCCAGGTTTAGTCACAACTCGCGATGATTGTATCTGCTTGTGTCCATTTAGTGTTCATTATTCCTGACGGTGAATGTATTCACTTTCTTCACTTTCATTATCCAGGTTCTATACTTCTATTTGTGTAGAGGTTGGAATCTGAATGAGGTTTAGTTTACAAATGACATGCAGCCTTCATGTTTCGTGCGCCATTTAGTTCCTTTTTCTACACTCATGTAGAATAAAAAGACTTGCTATACAGTTTGAATTTTCGATTGAAGCTGTCATTGGGGGACGTTTAAGATAGAAAGCATTTTTGCAATCTCAGTTAGATTACATTCAAGTTTTGACATATTTGTGCAAGGACAAATCTCTCTCCCTGCGGTTCGGTATCTTAATCTTGTGTCGTATTCTAGATAATTGTGGCGTGCTTGATCCTGAGAGTGAACCTTCGCCTAATCTCTGGGTTGAACTCTGGTCCGAAATTGAGCTCACCCGAGACCTTTGCTTAGCCTCTGTTTTGGAACTGATCTCGCCTGAGTCCCTCACTTGAGGCCTTTGCCTAGCCTTTGGTCTGGAACTGATCTCGCCGGAGGCCTTTGCCTAGCCTGCGCCGGTAACGATGCCGTTAGCGCCTACCTGGTCAGAGTTCTACTGGGAAGGCACTCCAACGGTTAAGTGAGAGGAGGGCTATGGAGGAGAAAGTATAGAGGGAGTGTTAGGGACTTGGACCTAGTTTCTCAAAAGAATTTATCAAAATTTGATAAAATCAACCATTGATGAGGAAGATGTTTGATAAAATCTCAACTATTTTGCATTAAAAAGAGCTGAAATTTTATCAAATCTTGATTTTATCTTTGATTAAAAAAATTTGGAAACTCAGCCTTAGGGTAGTGAAGAGCGGTGTATCATTTTGGGTTTATCATTATACTTTTTATAGAGCTTTTTGACTTGCCCTCCAAGTATCACATGTTTGGCACGCATGGTAACCATTCGACTGACGTCTGGTTGTTGTGATGTATTGGGCAAGCCGGTTAGGTGCAAGTTCCATAGATGCCTTCTGCGTATTACGCGGGTCGTACCGATTGTATCAGATTCAGACAAATGGGTTCGGATCTGAACAGTTGGATAGCGATATCAGGTTGATGATCCGAGGTAAGAAGATCCGGACGATTAGTTCAGTTTGGCCCAATAGATGTTCTGGTTCGGCCAGATGCTTAGGCTCAGAGTATTGATTCAGTCCTACCTGACGGATGAGCTTGGTAAGGCTATTGATCTATTAGACCCTTGAGGACCATATAATTTGCCCCCCTACAATAATGGAAATCAAAACTGAGGCTTAAGAAAAATGGACCCCCCTTTTCAACTCCCATAGGCCATAGAATGTTACTCCCTCCGTCCCTTTTTAAATGTGTACAATGGGAAACGTGTATTTTTGCGGACATTAAAAAATGTACTTTCGTATAATATTTTTAAATTTTTTTTGCACGAAATTAAAGTACTCAATGAGCACTTTAATTTGGTATAAAGAGAATTAAAAAATTATATAGGGAAATATGTTTTTTAGGAGTTTGAAATTACACGTATTCCCAGGGTACGCACTTAAAAAGGGACGGAGGGAGTAGTAAATTGTTGTAATTTACTAATGTTACCAAGATTCAGTTACAAGTGCTGGGTGCGGATGTGATTGATGGTGGGATGGGATTCGTCCTATTTTTATGTTCAATGATGTTGTATTTTATGTTTCTAAACTTTTTTCTTGTTGTGGTGCAATGGTATTAATATATCGACGTAGAGCATGTGTGTATCAATTGCATGTCTTATGCTGTTATACTTGTGCATCATTGTTGACAGAGTTGATTAATTATTGCTATTTCGTACTTCTTAGGGGGCTGTCTTACAGGTCATACTGGGCTAGATAACATGGCTTAACTGAATCTCATTAGAGCAATAAGCAAGTCCATTGTGGTGTGATAGACGAAGCTTAGCATATTCTAGCTTTGATTTCATGTAAATCTTCATCGAACTACTTTCAAACACAAAGAACTGTTTACTTGATTGTCGGAGCAAGTTGGTATGAAATCCACCTAAGCAGAGATGGGTAGTTTATCTTCAAGGAAATGGTTTGGTAATTCAAGAAAGCAGAATGGAAGAATGTTTAATTGAGTCCTTTTTGCCTCAAATTTTGATTTTAGGTGAATTGGGATTATCTGATGAAGAAATCTATGGTGCTTCTGCTCATTCAGACTATGGAATGGTAACACTTCTAGCATCCGATGGTGTTGGCGGACTTCAGGCAAGTTAACAGCGCCCCCCCCCCCCCCCCCGATAATGACTTCAGGCATGTTTGGTTTAGCAAAATCGTGATCTACAGCTGTAAATTTCTTATGAATAATCTCTACCTTTATCTTTCTGGTGTTAATAGGTTTGTAGGGAAAAACATATACAGCCACAGGACTGGGAAGATGTGCCTCATATTGATGGGTGAGTTCACAATTTAACTTCATAACTGAATTTAATTATCACTGGTTCATATCCGTGCATACTTTTTTAGTTTCTTAAATATTTGGAGGCAGGCAAGCTACTCGCTTTGCTTATTCTTAATAGACACTTGCATTGGATAAAGGTCATACCCGCGTACATGACTCGTTCCTACAGCAGGCTCACTGGTTTCCCTATTGGTTGGTTGGAGGGGCTAATTCCTGTGATAAGCCACTGGCATGAAATAAAAATTGTCACTTAGATACATCTGGAGCATCCTGTGTACTAGTTGTAATTCGTTAGATGCATATGTTGAGTAAGATCACTATCATTGAACAATTTTTGTTCGGTTCAGTGTGACCTAAAATGCTGATTTCTTTACTCCAGAGCCATACATGGACCTGACATAAGCACGATTTTTCTAAACAATTTCTCTTCCCAGGAGGAGATTGTGTTGACCAAATACAAATAAAAGAGACTACCTGGTTTTAAGTAGCCTGCTTGATGACAGTGCAGCGTAGGATGCTTGTATTTATTTTGCAACTCCTAGGGAAAAGTTAAACGTAGCACGCGAGGTTGCAAACTAGCAATTGAGGAGTGTGATTTAAGCACACAGCACTGTGGTTATGTCGAGAAATCTGATTAAGGTAGTTATGCTTGAGTGTGTAGCCATGTCCAGTTGAATGTCCAGAAAAGGGACCGGTGAGCATACCAGAAAAGGGACCGGGTGGATGGGTCACCAGTTTGACCACGAGTCGAACCAGAATCAAACCTTGATGTCATATTTATGTAAAAATATATAATGGTATAAAGCTAATTAGTATCAGAATATCAAAGCATATATCCTTGGGAAAATGTTTGAAACGTACATATTTCCCTTATTGTTTGAAGTGAAAGAGTGAGGAATAACACTATTCTTCAAGAAATATGCATTCTGCACATTCAGTCTATCCCATGTCAGTGGCAAATCCAACTCGAGGCAACCCTTGTGCCTATAAATTATTAACAGCGTTGAACAAACTTCGTAGCACTCTGTGTTTGGGATAAGGTGCACGGGCCAATGGTTTGGTGCGTAGCTAGCCTGCAATAATAGGGAACAATTAAAGTGGTTATTGCGGCTGACACTCAGTTAAAGTTATACGCTTGCCGGTCTTGTTGACCTAACCCGTGACCGTTTCACTCAGGCTTTGTAGCAGGGACACGGATATGGACACGGGCATGGGCATGGGCACAAAAATTCTAAAAAATTAGACACAGACACGGGGAGACATGGCAAAAATAAATAAATAAATAATTATATATAAAAATATATTATATATGTATAGGCCCCTTCCTATGAGGGTCCCACACTTTGCTAAAGTGTGGGACTCGTACTTCCCAATCAAATTTTGACGACCTGTTCAATGTGTTTAAAACGTGTTTTAAATGTGCCCGCGAAGAATCACCAAAAAAAAAATATGACTAGGATCAATTTTCGATAAAAACTATATCTATTCAAGTTTTTTTGTATGATTTCTCGCGGAAACCCTTTAAAACACATTTTAAGCACATTGAACGGTTCAGATCGTCGAAATTTGATTGGAAAAGTTGAGAATTCAGTGAGTCCCATACTTTGCTTCTTTAAGCAAAGTGTGGGATCCCTCACTAGAGTGGGGTGTATATATATGTATGCAGTAACAATTTAGATACATGAATATATACACTTTTCTTTTGATATGTAGGATATTTGCATTGTTATATGCGGGTATATATGCACAGATATACACGTAAGATAAATACACACCCAACTAAGGAGAAATATACATCGAATACATACATATGTATATGTGTATACATCGAGAGAGAGGAAGGGAGAGTGAGATTGTGAGAGTCAGAGTGTGGATATGGGACACGCGTGTCCAAGCCGTGTTCCCTAAGTGTATCACTCCAAAAAAAAAAATTAATTCAAGGGACTCCCGAGTGTCTACGTGTCCCATTCGGGGACACAGCGACCTTTGAAAGTGTCGGTGCTACATAGCACCCGGGTCTCTGGTTGAACTGTTCTATTTCAGTGGCTTTTGTAACATAGGCCAGTTTTGAGATAATGGCTATCCTTTGGTTAATCTGGCCTAGAGCATGGGCCAATCGACAACACAACCAATTGAACTGGCCAGTACGGTCCGGGTCTTAAAACATTGGTCTAGCTATCCAGCTAAGCTCCAGTTGTGTCCAACGTACTCATCTCTGACACTACCTGCCACAATTAATGGAGGTTAAGTTGGTTCAATGATTAGTTAGGAACTTAGGCCAAGGCTATATACAAGGGTGCAAATTAATACAAGATTGCATTTCCTCTATGCTTGTAAAAGCATCCAACTCAAAATTAATTGACAATGACTGGGGAGGCCGCGTAGGCTCATCTACTAGTTTTGGAGGTGATATTAGATAATTAACTAATGGCAGACAATCTCTAACAAATATATATAAAAAACTTCGAGAAGCTATTCAATTGACCTTTCAGTTATCGATCCCAACTCCAGTTGGGCCCATGAGTTTGTTCCACGAGAAGAACATAAGGACTTGGACCTACACCAATCAGTTAACAGCTGCTTTACCATGTTGTTGAACAAGTTGAGTGTGTCGAAGTGCCGTGGAAGTGCTATCACAGGCAGAGCCCCAGATGTGCATATAACGTGTACTGCAACTGGGAAACATATTCAAGAATCAAGACAGTGGCTTCCAAGGTAGTAGTTTGCCACCTAAATAAGGATTTCGACAGAATAATGGGATGATTTAATGTATTGTGTCTGACATCTAAAAATGCTGAAATAGGAGTATCCCAGTTACGTTTATGATGGAAATTATGAATTTATGTGTTATATTTATGCTTGGCCATAGTACTTATGTCATATTTGTGTTTTGAGCTATGGTTTAACTCACAACATATGAAGTTTATTGGGCCATTTCAAATCTGCAGGGCATTCATTGTCAACATTGGGGACATGACAGAGAGGTGGACAAATTGTCTGTTTCGGTAACGCAGTATAACTGTTTTCATTTTTCGTTCATTCTTCCAAAACAAAGTCTCACGTCTTTAGGATGAACTATGAAGTCTTTATTTTTTGATTATCCTTCGATGTACACAACCATTAAACTTCATTCTCTTATGTTTTAATGCTCACACTCTTTGTAGGTCCACATTGCACAGAGTGATGCCAACGGGACAGGAACGCTATTTGGTAGGTGTGAGGCTAAAAAAAGGGTTGTGCTTGTTATTTTTTTAAGTCAATAAGTAGAACTCACAATAACGAAATCTTACGGTGAAAATATGAAGTTACAGTGACTCTGCTTAAAATAAAAAATGCGAGAAATGATTTACATGGGGCTTTTATCAATGAAATGAACCATTTCCATGACATGCTGTCAGTTTCTAAGTCGGGCTTCACCAAGCAAATGCTTTGTTCAGCCGACTACTTCTTAACCGCCATTTCACAGATGGCTTTCTTCATAGATCCCAACCCAGACTGCGTGGTGGAATGCTTGAAAAGTTGCTGCAGTGAGTCTAATCCTCCCAGGTATGGATAAACCTTTGGCCTAACTTTTATTACCGTTGGGAATCAGGGCCGGCCCTGACCCAAGCCTGACAAGACCTTGGGCTAGGGCAACCCCCTGGCAGGGGGCAACCAAAAAATAAAATAAAATCGTAAGTTATATATAAATATAAAAAGTTCCCAATTTGCTACTGATGTGGAAACTTGGTGTACTGGTCTCTTGAGAGTTTTTAAGTCTTGCATCTTCATGACTTGTGTTCAAATCCCACTAGCGTGACTTTTCCTTTTTTTTTTTTGCTTGTTTTGTTATATACCGAAAAAGGAAAAAAATTTAGATAGTGTTACCCAATAACTGTTAACTATTGAAACCCAATAAAAATCTGTTAGCCCTAATTTTTTTACAAGGGCAATATTTTTTTAGATTTTTTTGTGTTTAAATTTTAGTAATTGTTTATATTCTCCGGATTGAGTAAGGATGTGTTATGCGTAGTCGTGTGCATTATAATATGATCCACTATAAAGACATTGCATATTTTATAACAATTACTTGATTCGATAGTATGTTTATGTTAAGCATTTACTAATTATTAGAATGAATTATGAGTAAGGAGAAGTTGTTTTGTTTGAATTGGATAGTGCTAATCATAAAGCACCATAACCGATTATCGGGGTTACATTTTGGTTTTGAATTTTTTTTTATGTTATTCGACCTTAAAACATATTAATATAACCTCGATTTTGCTTTGTTCATTTACTTGTATGGTTTTTTTATTTTGTTTTATTACTTATTAGTATGAGGGCAACCAGCGCGGGGTTCGGCCTAGGGCAACCTAATCGTCAGGGCCGGCCCTGTTGGGAATCATGCTCAAAATTTGGGAACCGGGGGCCCTGTAGTGAGTGAGCTCACTACATGCGTGTAGTGAGCTCTCTCGGCCTTCCGATCCGAGATCAACGGTCCGAATAAATTGGAGTTAATGGGGAGTTAAAGTAAATGTAAAAGTGCTTTTTAAAGTGTCAGATGATCCAGACCGTTGATCTCGGATCGGACGGCCGAGAGAGCTCACTACACGCATGTAGTGAGCTCACGCACTACAGGCCCCCCGGATCCCAAAATTTGATGGTTTTGGTCAGAGCTTTCGAATTAGCGTTTATAATTGGTTTGTGTCACTTCATTTTGTTATCACTTCGAGTCTTTATGATCAATTCAATAATGATCGTACGTTCTGTTTGGATAAGTGGATTAAAATGAAAGACTTGAGGTGTCCAGGATTCCAGGAAGTGGATAATTCTATAGAGGCAGCAAAAATGTATGGTTAAATTCCTTAGAGACCCCCTCATCTTTACTCATTTTCCATGGAGACCCCCTAACCTTTAAAAGCGTCCATACTCACTCCCTCATCTATGCGAAATGCACAACAACCCTTACTCCGTTAACCGAATGACAACAAATGACTATAATACCCCTTTAAAAACACCCCCACTCACCCCCTCATCTATGAAAATCATCCACAGTCACCCGCCCTCTCTTTCTTTTATTTTTTTTAGTGTGTTTGTTTACAAAAAATTTCTATTTTCAAAAATAAAATTTAGTGATTTTTTTTTAATTTCAAAATCGGAGTGTTCATGTTTTGTTTTCCACAATTTGATTTTTTCTCTAAAAAAAAAAAAAGATATGTGTTTTGTTTTCAAATTTGTATTTTTTTTCTCTAAATATGTATTTTTATTTAAAAACACAAAAAAAAAAGATGTATATCTTTTTTTTTTTAATTTTTTCAAAACAAAACAAATACTCCTAAAAATGAAACAAATAAATCTAATTTTTTTTTTAAAATGAAACAAATAAACACATTTAGAACAGTAATACATTTAGAACACATTTTTGAAAATGAAATTTACTACCTAATCCCCAAAACCCTCTTCTAAACACTCTCTCTTCCTCACACAATCTTTATAACAGGAAATAAACTCCTAATTTGGCATACAAATTACAACAAATAAGCTACTCATTTTCAGATCACAAAGAAAACCCATTAATTCCTTTAAACGCCTTTGCTTTTCCGACTAGCAGCATAAACGAAGTCCTCATAAACGAAGTCCTTATGATATACATGTACACATACGGACATATATCTCAGCTAGGGCATTTTCGTCCAATTGGTAACATTTAACTTTAAAACTTAACGGTAATGTAACAAAAGGGGTCTATAGAGCTAACGGTGAAAGATGAGGGGGTGAGTTTGGACGCTTTTAAAGGTTAGGGGGCCTGAGTGGAAAATGAGTAAAGATGAGGGGGTCTCTAAGGAATTTAACCAAAATGTATTTACAACTATCTGTACACAACGGATAAAGGATTTCAAATGACTATCCAATCCATTCATTTCATTTCATAAATAAAAACACAATCTGTAATGACATCAATGCAGATTTCCCCCTGTTCGCAGTGGAGACTACCTGAACGAGAAATTCAACCTTACAATCGGATCATGATAGGTCTGAGTTTTAAGGCGCAATACTTGAGAAAGGTTAATAATCAGATTCCCTACTCTGTTGTAACTCTCTAAGAATTTGATAGTGTGAAAAGGATGTTGAAATGGTAAATTTTCTTTCTTCTTTGTTTGCCCTTCCATTTTTGGGATGTTCTAAAATGCATATATACAGTGCATTTAGTGTGTATGTGTGGCCCACCAAAAAAATGGACTTCTTTTTATTTGTCACATCACCTTGATATGTATTTAATGTGTATGTGTGGTGTACCCATAGCATTGTTGTAAAAATTATCCATTTTCACTCGGTTGGAATTTGTTGAAGCATCATCATAGCCAATGTTACAAATTTCGATACCAAGAAAAAACTGATTTAATATTCCACTCCAAAGTCAGAGAGAGTAATTATTCAGTGTAACTTTTGAGGCACTGTCACGTAATGTCCAAGGCCTTTTTTCACCACGTGATGGGGTTTACACACTTTCTCTTGGGTTCTACAACAAAAGGGTCCTGGCCGCCTTGGCCCCGGGGAATAAAATAATTTTTCCGAGATAAGAGTGCTCCATAGAGTTTGGGTTGGACCATTTTAAATCAGGTTTTACTGTGCATTCGATCCAAAGCGGGTAGATTTAGAATGTAATTTTTTTCACCCACTTTAATGAGCCAGTGAATATTATCCTTGCTAGAAATTTGATTATTCTTGTTCACTTAAATCTTTTTTTTTTTTTTTCTTTTGAAATTGTGCAGTAATCTATGGGAATCCAATTAAATGGATTACCAGCCAGCCACATATTATAAAAAAAAAAAAGCTAATGTGTGTCTAATAGGCACACATTAAGGTTGAAAAAGTGTATTGAAATGCGTAAAAAATGTATAAAAATATGTGAAAGTGTATTAAAAAGTATAAGGTTATCCTCAATGGCATGCTCAAAACCAAATTGTTGTTAAAGCTTAGCAATATGTGGCCCAAAAAGAGCTCACAATGGAGTACTTAAAGTTAGCAACCTTTTAACTAATACTTAAATTTTGACATTTGCATACTCAAAATTACCAACCATTTCACAATACCCGAATTTAATGAACCCCCACATTTCCTCAATTACACATATCATTACATTAAAACCTTCTCTCTCTCTCTCTCTCTTTCTCAACAACGTTTTCAAAAAATTATTGAATTTGTTTTCGAAACCTACTTTTTTAAAATGATTGTTTTTTTAAATTAAATTATTATTTTTTTCAAAAATAATTTTTTCTGAAAAATATTTATTCTTTTAGAAAGTTTTTTCTTTTGAAAAACTGTTTGTTTTTTAAAACTTATTTGGCTTCGTACAAAATAGTTAGAACCCATCCCTATCTATACTATTTCATGGAAGGCTCTAGTGTAAATAGATTTTTTCATGCAAGATAAACTTTGAGGAAATTTTTAAAAGTACACATGTGAATAATTCTCACTATTTTTTAAAAATATATTAAAAGAATATTCTAGAGCTTCTAAAGCTTGTAAAAACTAGATATTTATATCTTCTTCAATAATATCTTTTACCTTTCATCTTTCAATAAATACTAGATATAGTTTATGATTTAACAACATAATCACTACTCTATCCATTTTTCCACTGTTCCACCATTGAATTTATCACACATCCCCTTGCATACAACTGCGTTGTTGGATTGCCTACCATGGAGAACCATCTCCGACCAACAACTCATTGAAGTGTAGGAAATGGCTTCTCCGGTCGACAAAGATTCGAAAATATAGAGGTACCTCTCTTTTGGTTTGTAGCCTTTCCGATTTCAATTTGACGGATATCAGTTAGTATTTTGGAGTCATGACTTAGTTAGGGTTTTCTAGAGGTACCAAACACATGCGTCGTGCCTTATGCAAATGTCCCTGAAATTTTGAATTTCCATTGTTCCAAGAACGAAATCTTATAATGACTGAATAACTTCGTCATACATTAGCATTAAACCATAATGAAATCCAATTTATAAAGTGAAGTATTTATGATCAATTCAATAAGGATATTACGTTATGTTTGGATGAGTGAATTGAAATGAAAGACTTGAGGTGGACTTTTACAAGTTTCCAGGAAGTGGGTAATTATATAGAGGCAGCAAAAATGTATTTTGTTGAACTGCATGTACATGTCCGACAAAAAGGATTTCGAATGACTATAGTGACAGATTTATTTCTCATCCATCAATCTTAACATCTGAAAATCCAATATTAGAATGATATCCAATCCATTCATTTCGTATCTCATAAATAAAAAAACATAAACTGTTATGAAATCATTGCAGATTTGCCCCCGTTCGCAGTGGAGACTACCTGAACGAGAAATTCAAGCTTACACTCCGATCGTGATAGGTCTGAGTTTTAATGCACGATACTTGGGAAAGGTTACAATCTACTTTCTATGTTTTATGTTTATCTCGTAATGTTGCTGGTTTCGGGGTTTTATTTGTTAAATATCTGATGAAATAATCAGATTCCCTACCCTGTTGTAAGTTGTAACTCTTAGAATTTGATACCGTGAAAAATAATTCCGTTCTTTGTTTGCCCGTCTTCCATTTTTGGGATGTCCTGAAAATTAAAATGCATGTATACAGTGGTGAAACATGAATTTTTTATCTATCAAAATGGTCCCTTGTGAAGGATTATGAACGTTTTTAGATGTGTGCTCTTTGAAGAAGTTTACTAAAATACTCGAAAGCGACTAGGCTTCCAGTTTATATTTATTAATTGTATTCTATAATTATCCGTTAGTTGTTGACATTCCTTTTTTTTTGTCATTCGTCATTCTTAATCTATTACATTGGGAGAGGGGGAAATGAGACTCGATCTTGGGATGCAATGTGGGGCATCCAAGAGCTCTACCGCATGAGCTAGCCAACACTTGCATCCTTGACATTCACTCAGTTGAAATTTGTTGAAGCATCATAATGGTCTTGTTCATGTCACAGTTTTAGTTTTGTTTTAGTATTGTTCTGTAATCATTACACTCATTTTTCTCTCTATCTCTCTCCACTCATTACTCCTTTCTCAAAAACTAAACTAAGACTACTAATAAACGAACAAGACCAATACTTCTCCGTCCTTTTTTAAGTGTGCTACTTCGTAAATCAATTTATCAAAGAAATATCATCATTACACCTTTCATATCAGCTTTTATCTTCACTTTACACCTTTCACATCATTTTTTTTCTATTACCAACTTTTTACCCACCAAATTTTCAATAGGGCGGAATAATAATTTTCCAAATTTTTAGTTATTAACTTTTCAAAACACATACTACTTATTAAGAAACAACTCAAAATAGAATAATCGACAATAAAAAAATGACAGATGGAGTAGCCAATATAACAAATTTTAATCCCAGGAGAAAACTAGATTCAATATTCCACTCCAAAGTTGGAGAGAGCAATTATTCAGTGCTACCTTTGAGACACTGTCATGTCATGTAATGTAATGTCTAAGCCCCTTTTTCATCACATGGCGGGGTTTATACACTTTTAATTTTCTTCGGTTCTATAACAATGTATGATGCAGAAGGGGCCTAGTTTGTTGGGGCACCATCACGTAAGTTTGGGTCAGACAATTTCAAATTAGGTTTTTACCATGCATTCAATCCAAAGCGGGTGGATGTAGTAATTTTGTTCACTCCTTAATAAGCGAGTGAATATTGCCCGTAAACTGACTCGAACATTCAGTTGTCAAGAAAATAATAAGCGAGTGAATATTATCCTTGCCTGTAATTTGGTAAAATAGTAAATCCCAGTGTTTTAATTTGGTAGAATGTAAATCAGTTTTTTCCTCTTGATTTTTTTTTTTGGAAAAGCACTCAGTAATCTATTGGAATCCAACCAATTAAATGGATCACCAACCACGTACATATTTAGAGGGTGTTTGGGCGCCACATTATTGGCTTTTCTCATTCCCATTTTCACATTTTTCCTGTTTGGCCGCCTGGAGAGAGAACTCTTTCTCTGAAAACAGATTCTCCATTTTTCACGTTCTGAGCCAAAAGCCAAAAACTGGTCCTCACCTCCTTTTCTCATTCTCTTTTTCTCTTTTTCATTTCCCTTTAATCCTTTTCCCATTCCTACCCCTTATGTTTATGTTATATCTGAAATTCCATTTTCTTCCACCGCACACATCGAACAACAGAAGTGATGTTTACTAGGATTGCCTTTCCTCCTCTGCTGCTTCGGAAATAGAGACAAAGAACTCTGATCTATAGAGAGAGAGAGAGAGAGAGGAAAAAGTGATCTACCAGAACTTTCTTTTGAACATTATTGTTTGGTTTGGTTTTAGAAACCGACGGTGGGGATTTTGTTTTGTGATCCCACGGTCAAGAAGGATTGGTGAACATAGTGGAAAAAAACTAGACCAATTGACCAACTTAATTTTACTTTAGGGCAAATACTTCCATTTTACATTGTTTTTTTGTTAAGTACAGGAGGCTTTCAACTACCCAAAAAAAAAAAATGAAGAGCAAAAATTACTTTCCAACAAAATAAATTAGTAAAATTGGACGAGACATGCTTACAAAAATATTTTTCAATATGACTTAAAAAACTTACTAAAAACAATATTCGAACATATTTTAAATACCATCATAAATAAATAAGGGCAAAATGGTAAAAAATCAATCCTTAACTCATTTTCCCATTATTCTCCCAAACACTACTCCTGTTGCAAAATGCATTCTGCACATTTCTCCCAAACACTCCTCCTACATTCAAAACACATTTTGACCAAAATCCAAAAAACCAAAAAGCCAAAAAGTAGAAAATGAGAAGCTGAAAATTTAGCTCCCAAACACCCTCTTATTAATGTTCAAAACGGTTGGAAGGTCAAGGATGACGGGGAATAAATTTAACATCTCCTCCGATGAGATAACGTGGGCCCATTCCCAATACCTGCCGTCCAACTTTTCTTAATATTACGTGGCCCACTCTGAAGCGTCAAGTTAACATCGCCGGACAATCTTATCTCGTTTGACCATTCACTGGCCCCACTGGTGCCCCAAGTTGGAATACATCGGGTAGAGTAGAGATTAAAAGTTCTGTGTTATGGATAAGATGATGATTACTAGGTGATAAGCTTTTATAATCTGTTTATTTCAAAAATTATCCAATGTTTCGTCGGCCCAAGTTAAGTGTGCAGAGGCAGACTCTATATCAGATGTATGGTGGAAAAGAGGTTTCTGGTCAAGGACGACTCCAGAATTTTCACTCACAAAAGTATACAGCGAGTCCTTGATAAAAAGTTATATGGCAAAAAAGAAGAAGAAGGAGCCGTCTGATTCCCTTTAGCTTTGTAATATTTCCACATTGAATCAAACGCTTAAGGCTTAGTTTTCCATTTGCTAAAATCAAGTGGGTGATTTTAGCAAATGAAGTGGGGAGGTGATTTTATCCCCAATGAATCTGGACATACACATATGTCCAGATTCATTAGGGATAAAATCACTTCCTCACTTCATTTCACATGTCCAGATTCATTGGAGATAAAATTACTTCCCCACTTCATTTGCTAAAATTAAAATCACCCACTAAATTTTAGCAAATGGAAAACTAAGCCTAAATATGTCCTATATATTGGACTCTCATAATTAGGCTAGACTTGATTTGTTTTGTTGGACTATAACAATTTGATTCAAATTTAATTAGAAACATTTATTTTAATCTCGTATGAGTAACATGCTGACAATACTAAAGAAAACTTAATTTATGTCTAAATTTTTTTTTTCAGTGCATTTTTTGAACCCAATGAGGTCGCTTGACCTGGTTTTATGGTGGAGTCACCCATATTTCGGGTATTAGGTGACTGTGTTTCAAGAGCACTGAATAATCTCTAATTTATTTCATGAGATAGAAAAACAAAATCCACGAATTTCTCTTTTATTCCTTTTATGTTGGTATATAACCGACTAACCGAGAATATACGCTTTGATTTGGAGTGTGTGGAATGTGGATTTTTCTTCACAATCTCACCGACCAGTTCGATGATAGGGTGCAGCCCGTTTTGAGTTAGTATTTAATTCCTTATTATTGCACTGTCCCTATAGAGAAATTTTAATCACTTTCCGTCAGATTCTGATATTCTATATATACAATCGGTACCAAGTTCATATATATATAAATATTAAAAAAAAGGAGGATTATACAATTTGTTTCGTTAGTGCTAGATCTATTCTCCTTTCTAAATAGGAACAGAATGCTCTCCAATCCACTTTGACGGATTAAATGGTCCAATTTCGGCCCATTGTAAACCCTTTATAGCTCACTTTTTTTTTTTTTGATTACCGAGGAATGGAGAAGGCCACTAATTGGACCTACTGCACAACCAAATCTTCGGAAGGAGCTAGCGCAACCCGCACCAGTCACAACCCCTTACTTAGCACATGTACTTACCCTATGGGGAATCGAATTCCTGACTAAGGGGATTACTCCCAAAGTTAGACACTCGCCCTAACCACGTTCAAAATTGCATTGATCGGATATTATTTGATATTATTCTGTACCATATTCTCTCTTAAAAATGAGTTCCATCCAATGTTGCAACCTTATTCTTTTGGAGACAAATGTTTTCCGAAGCAATATTTAAGTGATCATATCCCAAAGTTCTAAAAAGTGAGGAGGAGCTGCATTCGATCTATAAAAAAGAGAGCTGCACCCTACAATTAATTTGTAGCATACTATTTGCTCCTTGGACCAGGCAATAATTTTTCCCAAACTATACATACAGAATCCCCATATCCACTTGGCCATGCTAGTTATTGCATTATCCTTTTATCTGGTGCAAAGTTATGACGTACATTATCCATTCCCACCTTCTTACTCAAAAACAAACAAAAGCCACGTCTTTTTACTGTTTTAGCCTTATCCCCACCAACCCCACGGCTTTATGAATAAGATTTATGTTTGGGTAAATTTTACTGACCTCCCCTGAGGTTTCTGACAAATACAGAGACCTCTCTCAAGGTTTCTGAAATAGCATTGACCTTCCTTACTTTTGAAAGTATTCTTGAGATTCTCCCTTCTGTTAACTTGTCACCTAAACACCGTTAGTTTGAGTATGAAACGACAAAAATATCCTCTATTTTCAACTATTCCAGCCACCAATTATCATCCATCAACTATTTATCCATTTGCATATTTATGTGTATATATATGTTGAAAATATAACTACACAAATGATTGCATCCACAATGCCAAACTCTTTTTTTTTTTTTAGAATATTTTTTCAATACCCAATTAAGCTCCTGTAATCACAAAAAGTGTCCACTTGGAATGGCTTATTTAAGCCATTTCTTTTCATCTGCTTGAATCACATTTTTTAGTTTTCCTTTCAACTTTTTTCGACTTATCAGCAACAAAGAATTAAAAAAGTCAAAAGACAAATAAATAATACTCCATTGGTATTAATTGTCTAGTTCTATTGATCAGAAGAGTCAAAAGCAATCTAAAGAAATGTCTATGTTCTATTAATTGCCCTTAGAAAATTTCTTTTAGCCAATGGTAACTTATAACCTTGTAATTCCAACCGTTGATATGAATGCTTGGGTGTTTTGGCATAGTAATCATGTTGTATTATCTTTTGGTCTTTGTTTATCTTTTTTGCATTTGTTAGTTTTGCATTTTTTTTTTTTTTTTGTGGATCATTGATTAGTCTGGAAAAGAGGAATTAGAAAAATAGAAACCAAAAAATGAATAAAGAAAAAATAATCCAAATCCAAAAAATCTGTCTATTTTGGATATTTTTTTCTTTAATAATATTTTATGTTTCTGATCGTAATTTTTAACTTTTTAGTTTTTTAGACGAACTAATAATCCATAAAAATAGACGCAAAAGTAACAATGGCACAAAACACTTGAATAAAGAAAAAATAATAATCCAAAAATATTGTTTAGACTAAACATAACATAATTTTCCTACTTACCATTCTGTTTTTTTTAGTTTTCTCCTTCACTCCGTTCTTCTTTAATGCTGACATTAAATAATGAAAAATTAATATGGTTTAGGTTACACAATAGTCTTGACTTCGGATAAAATAAGCCAGTGTTAGATCAATTAGAAAGAAGGAAGCTTTGTTTTGAAGGTCATTTATGTCATTTGCTACTTAAATTTAACACTGTTAGAGGGTTAACTAACAGAAGGGGGAATCTGAACAATATTTACAAAAGTAAGGGAGGTTAGTGCTATTTCAGAAACCTCAAGGGAGGTCTTTGTATTTGTCAGAAACCTCAAGGGAGGCCAGTGAAATTTACCCTTTATGTTTCTATCGCTTATTTTTTTTGTTTTTTCTTCAAAATCAAAGCACAACTGATTATTCAGCTCTCTTGGAGTACCGCAACCTGGAGTACCGCGTCTCAAAACGGAAAGGTGAGTTCATTTTCCCAAGGAAAGGAAATTGTAGAGCTCCAGAAGGGAATATATGAACCCTTCTACCTGCACCGACGGGAGTGCACCGACCGCATACCGACAGAGTCGTGGACGCCATTGTGGGTCCCAACCGATAGATCCGAGCCGTTCATCCTTCTCAAAATTGAATTCCGAGTGGGCCCACCCGAGAATCGAGGCAATCGGACGGCTGTATGAGCTCGATCCAAAATCACCCTATTTCATTCAATTTCGATCACGGCATCCACGATGCCGTCGGTACGGGGTCGATGCACCCTCGTCGGTGCAGAAGGAATTATCGGGAATATATATACAATGTACATCACTGCTACATTATTATTTTATAAAGGGCGGGGTCCGATCGGACTCGTTTTTGAGTGATATTTTCTACTCCATTCTCTTTGATTAAACGGGCTTAAAGCTGAACCCAATTTGACACTATAGACCTAAATACATTTTTCCACAATAAACTATTCTATATACAGGAAAGATTAAAAAAAAGAGTAACTTTCTCTCTCTCTCTAACTTTCCTCTGCCTCTTCGAGACTCTTCTTCTTCTCCAACAGTACACTTCCAGATCTGGGGGTGGGGGCTCACCCCCCCCCCCCCCCCCCCTTGTCCCTCCCCTTCTACCCCATCGTCGGTGTGTCCTCCACCCCATCGGTTCCGTTCGTCGTTTTTCCGGCGTTGAAGGCTTTGGCGCTCTGATCCCCTGTGACGGTCTCCGGCAGAGGTGTTGGTCCGGCTTCGGAGCCTTTGCCCGGTGAAGAGATGAAAGGGCGTGGTGGTTCGGTTGTTAGGCGGCTGTCGGTGTGGCGAATAACGGGTGAGGAGGTTTTTTTGCTTTAGTTTTTGTTTTTTAGGTTCCGGCTGGGTCTCCCCTAGCCTGGTGTTTTTTGGTCCCGGTCTGGGTTTCCAGATCCGGTGGGTTGTGGTGGTGGGAATAATCAGTTTTATTTTTCTGTCTTTATGACCGCCAAGAGGGGTGGTTTGTGTGCGCTTGCCGGCCACGGCCGTGTTGGTGGGGATCGTAATGTCCAGAAATGGCAACATCCCTGGATCGGCTCGTGGTTTGCCTTGCTTGGTTGGCTAGCGTTATTCCAGTGTAGGATTGGGTTTGTGCGTTAAGGGCACATCACTGTCCAAGTTCTCTTGGTTGTTGTTTGAGGTGTATTCTGGTCTTGTATCCTGATCTTGTGCTATGGAATATCTTCAATTGCCTTGTCAAAAAAAAAAAAAAAAAAAAAACATTTTTCCACCCCTTAAAAAAACTGACTGGGGGGTGTTTCACTAACAAAAAATTATTTTTTTTAAACACTGAGATATGTCATTCTCTCACAACACATCACATAAAAAACCGTGAAAAATCAATTTTTTCAAAAAACTGGGTTAGTGGAACACCCCCTGAGTTGGACGGATTCGCGGTGAATAATGATGTGACTTTGTCTAGGGTCTCAAAATGTTCAGGAATGACCCTTACATAAAATCTAGACGTTAGTGCGAGAGCCCACTTTACTACTTTAGGACGGAGCACTGAATAATAATGGACAAGTGGCAAAACTTTAAAGGGCAGGAAATCCCAATGAATATCACATTTGAGAGGAAAGGCAACTCATATTCACACCTAGAAAATCGCACACCCCACATCCCAAAAAAAAAAAAATTCGTGTTCATACCTACCTAACAGTAAAGTTTTCTAAATATCGGGGTTAACACAACTCCGGAAATAAATGTGTCCGAGTAAAAGTCTAAAAACACAGCTCCAAAAATAAAGCGTGTCCAAAACCATTCAATATATATAAGTTCACATGCATCAAACGACGCTCTTTTCAAAGTAGATTTATATGCACTTCAAAACAAAACATTTCACATGATCAGAATCTCAACTCATATCCTGCGTGAAACACATGGAGAAGAAAAGAAAGGAAATTTCGTGTTGAGCATTTCTTCCATCGTTTCTCTCAGAACCAAACGTAGCATAAAAGTGAAAGCTTTTCCTACGCTACGTGTCATAGTTTTGAATTTTATGAACTCTTTTTTTACTCTTTCGAATTTCTCTTTTCTTAATTTATTTTTACTTCAACAACATTATTCATTCAACACTATCGAAACTCGGTCGTTACCGAGGGGTTGCTTCAGTGGTGGAAATTCAAGACTTTGTTGGACATACTTCCTGCATAACTCACACCGCACAAAGTGAAACTTTAGCTTCGGTCCTAACATACATGCAGAAGTAATTTTCATTTGTTTAAAAATAATGGAACTCAAATGTTCAAATTGTACTATGTACGTGAGTCATGTTTCGAATTTCTCTGTTCTTTAGAACTACTAGCTAGTAGTTAAAACTCCATTCAATTCTAGATGGAAAACGGAGTTTTGTGAATTTTACACGGAACTGGAAGATCATTTCGAGAATTTCAAACATATTCGAGGGTTCAAGGCGACTATTGTCACTTTAGTCAACACACAAGATGAGACTTTACTACTGTGGAGCGGATTTTTGCAAAAAGATGGGGGTAAACTCAGTGAAGATGTTGGAGAAGTTAAATATACGAGATCAAAATTAGACATTCCATGCCCTCAGAGAGTGCTCGCTTGAGAATCTGGATTGTGAAGGACCTCTTCAATGGATGTAAAGTTGGGCATTGGACGTCCTATAAAGAAGGAAGCTCTTACCAGGCTTTGTCCCAGTAATAAGTCTTGATGTTTTATTCCATTGCCTTTTATGACGAGACGAAATCAAAACTAGTCAAATCCATTTTGAATTTGATAAATGCATTGCTTGTGAAGTTGTGTTCGTGTATGTCCTATAAATCTACCCGTTGATTGGAAATTGGAAACCGATATTCAAAAGAAATGATTGCTTAATTACATTATTGATTTCGAAATTTGTATATTTTGCAGCAACTACTTCTATGTGTTAGGGTAGGATCCTTTTTATATTTCAATTCTCAAAGGTACTCCCTCCGTTCCAAAATAAGTGTCCACTACGAAAAGTCGTGCCATTTTTTAATTCAAAAAATTTAGTACTTCCGTTTATCATTTTTCAAACTTTTTCGCACCGAATCAAAGTACTCAATAGTACTAATTGAGTACTTTAATTCGGTGCAAAAAAATTCGAAACACAATACACGGAAATACTTAATTTTTTAATTTGAAAAACGGTAAGAGAGAGAGAGAGTGAGGGATACTTATTTTGGAACGGAGAAAGTATTTTTTATTTAGCAAAATCTGACAAATCAAATCTCGAATCCGTTTGACTGAACAGACGGTAGATATCTAACGACCACCTTTTTTACCGTACCCCTTTCACCCCTTGATAATTCCCCATTTTATCTTCAACGTAATTTACTGCTCTGCGTATCGTGATCCAGATTTGTCCTCGTCGTCTCTCTCTCTCTCTCCCTCTCTCTCTCTCTACATATATATTCACGTATCTATATTCTCACCTGCGAAGAAGGTCGACAGAAAAATATATTAGAAAGAGAGAAACTTGAAATCAAAAATCCAACCAAACATCTCTCTCTCTCTCGATCTCTCGATCTCACCACCATTTCCCAAAACCCTTACCCTCTCTCTCTCTTTCTCTTGGATCATGTAAACACACAGGAATTAATTTCTCTCTCTATATCTATATCTATCTCTCTAAAATGACGCGGCGATGCTCTCATTGCAGCCACAATGGGCACAACTCACGGACCTGCCCGAATCGTGGGGTGAAGCTGTTTGGGGTCCGATTGACCGATGGATCATCGATCCGGAAGAGTGCCAGTATGGGTAACTTGACCCAATACAACACCACCGGAGGAGGATCCCCTGCCCCTCTAAACGGCGTCAACCACGACTCTCCTGCCGACACACCGGACCACGCCGATGGCTATGCCTCCGAGGATTTCGTCCCCGGGTCGGCTTCCAGTCGTGAAAGGAAAAAAGGTTCAAGTTCATCTCTTTTTCACACACGATATAAATATGTATCTATATATCAAGCTTGACGTTTTGGATCTGTATAATTGTATAATTTGTCTCATTGTGTGAAATAGTAGTATGTGTTACTGAAATACTATGTGGAAGTTTGAGTAGTATTTATCTGGTTAATTAGAGCATCTCCAACCCTTGCCCTTTTAATTGACCCAGAACCAAATCAAAGGGATACTCAGATTTTTACTCAAATTTTTGAAGCCTTGTTTTGCTCTTCCCAGTTTACAACTATGCCCCTAATGAAACTTTTACTCAAATTTTTTCTTATATTTGGGTTTGCTCATTCGAGTCGTCATACCAAATGAAGCTTTTGCCTAAATTTGAGTGGAAATCTGAGTAAAATTTGCATTTGATGTCAAACATTCCAATGGCAAACTCATTTCTACTCAAATATTGCTGTTAAAAAAATAAAAAACTAATTTCAGTCTCCCTTCACGTTCAACCCCCCAAATCCTCCCCACTTCCGGTAAAATTACCTCAGCCATCGTTGCTAGACGCTCCGCTACTGGTTAGCGCCGCCACAACCTAAACCATTTGAGAAATCATGGGCTGTGGAGAATTAACGGACCCTAATCTGTGGAAAAATCATGAGCAACGGAGTTTCTCATCTGGTTTTCCATTCACTGCTCTCCGGCAGTCCGGCACCAGCTACCACCACCACCTTCACTTAAGACTACTAGCTGCCACCACCAGCAACGACAAAAAAATACCCGTTGCAAATTAGGTATGCGATTTAGGTTTCCTTGATTTTGATAAAACTCGATTTGATTTGGGTTTGGTTCAAGTGTGGGAGTTGGATTTTGGGGTTTTATCTCTCTTTGTGGCTCATTTTCATACTTATGTGGATTGTTGCAATGATGTCATGAAAACTACTACGTGATTAAAAGTCAAAAGTTGTTGCTGAATTCTTGAGGACTTTGACCGGTGAGATGTATGAAGGTTTGACAGACTGACAAAAGTCATAATAGGTTATAATAGATCTTTTGACGACAGGACATTAATTGACATCATTTTGATGCTGTGGAATGTGGAGGGCCTGAGTCTGTTATATAGTCTTGCAAGTCCACTTAGGTGTACACTAGCTTGTATAATCTGGAGTCGAAGGACTGTAATACTCACCTCGACCATTGGCTTGATGGCACAAAATCTTTTTGATACGAGTGGAAATTTTCTTCACGAGGCTTTCTTTCGATATAGGGGTTGCATTCCCTTGTTCCCTACTGCCTTCTGGAATGTAATTATACTTACCAAAAGTATGACACTGTTATAAATACATGTGCTTTGAACTAGTTCTCGATGCAACTGCACAATCACTTAAATGCATTGCAAAGGTTGTCTCCGCTGCAGTAATTTATCATGATGAATCAATCACCTAGTACCCTGGACTGAATGCATGTCATATTGGGAACTGTTTTATATTATGTTCTGTGTGTAATGTGGCGTTTCTTGTTTATCGTACTGAGTGCCCAGAATTTATCACGCCCTTGTGTTGTGTACTTTTTTCTCCTTAGAACCATGTTTAATTTGATTGGCAGGTGTTCCATGGACTGAAGAGGAACATCGGATGTTTTTACTCGGTTTGCAAAAGCTTGGGAAAGGTGATTGGCGTGGAATTTCACGCAATTACGTAATATCAAGAACACCAACCCAGGTGGCTAGTCATGCCCAAAAATATTTCATCAGGCAAACCAATGTTTCTAGGAGGAAACGACGTTCCAGCCTATTTGACATTGCTGCAGACGAAGTTAGTATCTTTCATTCACTCTTTATTTTTTTCCTTTGGGAAGCAAGTGTCTTTTTATGACCTTAAAAGAAGAAACAAACAGAAAAGGAAAGAAAAGCAGTATATGCGTTTTATCCAGCCACTTGTTTACCTTCCTCACTAGAGATCCCTATGACTATGGATAACATAAGTTAGTCACATGTTCATCTCCGTAATTTGCATCACGTATATGCATGAGGCTCACCTCCCTTTCTGTTATTCATCCCGCATGTGTATAGTTAACCTTTTAGATATTCTGGTCTAATACTCATTGGGATCAGTGGGGATTCATATGTGTATTACTCTACTTGCAAAAGTCCTAAGATGACGCTTACAAGTTTACTTTATTTTCCAAATGTTCACGGTAGGATACAAATGGTTAGGCTTCTTTAAAACCAGACAACAAACTAAGCCTCAAGTGCCAGTCAATCGAGGTTGGCTAGTTCTTTATGTACAGGGACGCAAATTTGGTTTTTGGACTCTTGCGACTGCCGACCTGGGTTCTTCTAAATTTGAGAAGCACCCATGATGGCTGTTGGTGCCTCTACATTTGAGCAAGGGTGTGGGATATCTATCCAGCACTCATAATTCCACACGCCCCTATAAGCACGTTGCACGCCTTCCATTATGTATGTCTAAGTAGTCGAGCTTATCATATAACTTTGCATAAAACACTTTATATACCCATTAAGCACCCCTAACGAGTGGGCTATGGACATCATTTCACCCTGAAAAAGATAAATGAAGTATTCAAGAAAAATCAGAATTTTAGATGAGTTTATCTTTTCACGGTTTCCTATTCTTTTAGGGCAAGAGAATTAGATGAATTCAAGATTTAAACACACTACCCACACCTCGCCCCTACCCAGTCGATTTTTGGTAGCACTTGTCACCCATATGCCTCCTTTATTTTTCGTGCATTTTTTGCAGTCTGGCGATACTCCAATGGAATCGCATGATTTCTTCGCTGTAAACCCTCCACAAGTGGAAGCACAGGCAAGCAACCCATTGCCTGCACCTCCTACTTTGGATGAAGAATGTGAATCAATGGATTCTACCAACTCCAACGATGGTGAACAGGTCCCACAAAAGCCAGACAGCTTGCAGTGCTGTTATCCAGTTGTTATTCCTGCTTATATTCCGCAATTCTTACCATTTTCTGTTCCATTTTGGCCTGGGCATGTTGCTGAGCCCGTTAAAACGGAGACACATGAGGTGCTTAAGCCAACAGCAGTACACTCGAAGAGCCCAATTAATGTGGATGAGCTGGTTGGCATGTCGAAACTCAGTTTAGGGGATTCCATTGGAAATGCAGAACCATCTTCTCTGTCACTCAAGCTACTTGAAGGATCCAATAGGCACTCGGCTTTCCATGCTAATCCTGCTCCCTCTGGGAGTTCACGTGTCGACTCCAGCAGCAATCCGATACATGCAGTTTAAAGATTTCTGTGTTGAGCTTAGGGGTTAGCTTAGTGGCAGTGCTGGTGAGCGATGGAAATCCTGTTAATACAAGACAATAATGTGCAGAATGGTTGGATTTCAGTTACAGTTGTCTTTGTTGGATAACTTTATTAAGTTTTATTTGTAGAAATTGTTCAACTTTCAGTGGTTTACCTTTTAGGCTGTAGCTACTTAATGTCGAAAACTGCTTCAAGCTGTCACAAATTTGGGTCTAGCTCTTTATTGATTTCTTCCCAAGTTTAGTCCATGATACACTAGCAAATGTCTTGTAGTGTTATACTCCATAATGGAATTTAATTGTTGTCATTCTGCTAGTTTACATTTGATGCTAGTTTACAATCTGAAGAGTTGCATGAGAAATGAAAGGATGTGGGAAAAGTAGAGACCGGAGGGAGAGCATTGAGCGGAATGTAATACAAATCGTCGGAAACTAGGAATTTCCTAACACGAACGCTGATGAACAATCCGAGAAGAACCATGAAAAATGCCATGAGTAAACAGAGGATTATGGTGGCTGCAATTCGTAAACTATCGTCTCTGATTACTCTTTTGATGCGTAGCCGGAGTTCTTTCACATACGCAGCAAACTTCATTTCTCTTGGTGTGACCGGAACATATGTGAGAGAGAGAGAGAGAGAGCTGTGAAATGCAGACGATTTTGTTGGTAAAATGTTAATCAAATCACCATTTCCATTTACAGAAATTCCAAAACTTAGTAGCATGTTCTGATCAAACCAAACATAGTTTAAGATAGTCTGTAAAATTTTCATTTGAAACATGGCATTAATTAGCCTAAAAGCCACTAGTTAACATCTCGTTATTAACTTGGTAAAATATCTTCAACACAGTTTCTATTTCATAACACAACTACAAGATGTGACGTTACAACACCAAGTTCCCGATATAACAACACCCAACCATTTTCTCAACGCCTATCTTGCCATCTATCATTTTTCCAAAGAAAGGAAGGATAGAGAGTTCGTTAGCCTAGTAGTGATGCAATCACTTATTAGCTTCTTATTTACCTCCATCATCATCCATGAGCTTGTAGCTTCTCTCTTTCTTATTGAACTGGGAAGATTTATCAGGCTTTTTGGCAAAAGTTGACCAGAGTTCCAGGACCCTTGCACATCAACAGTCGTAATGTATGACAGTATGAGTAGTTGTTTCACGTGGTGCTCTAACACCGTTATCCACCACACATTTTTGTCAGGCACCAATAAAGTATAGCCAAAGTTAAAATTCTAAACATTAGCAATTCACGTTCATACAATAGCCTTAAAGCATCAGACTATTTCAACTGAGAGTCTTATTACAATAGGCATTAACATAACCATCAGCACACATACGACAAACGACTAGAAAGGTGTGAAAATGAACTTAAAAATAGATAGATAGCAGCAACTTGTGGAGACTGGTTTGAGATTACCAATTTTCGGGTCCGTGGGCTGGTAATCTGTTTCTCCAGCACTCGGAATCCTCTGTCCCGAAAAATCATGCTTCTTGTTCTAATGCACAAAGTGATGGAGCGTATTAGGACAATCGTGAATGAAAACTTTCCCTGAAAACATCCAGGAAAGAGAAATGGATGACTCAGATCCATAAAATGGGAATCTGAGCCGTGCATTTATTTTTCCTGGACTTTTCAAGGAAAGTTTTCCTAGACCCTACTCCCTACTGCTCCTCCAATCATGAATTAGGACAGATAAACCATAATTTCAAAGGACACAGGATTCCATACCCTTCTACTTACACTGGAAGCACACCTTCCCTCCTGACATAGCCGTGTGCCACAGACGAACGTGGATCGATCAGGGGTCCTCCGATGCGCCTCTGCTGGGTATTCAGATCATGGACAAGATTGCCCCTCATTCTCCCTTGGATATAGTTCCACAGCACTTGCACAAGTCTGAAGTTCACCATCAGCCCTGCTGGAAACAGCAAAAACAGAACAGGCCTAATTGGTTCAGGGGAAATAACTGATGCCAGAGACACCAAAGAAAGTGAACCAAGAACCACCTCACCACGAAGAACAACATTAGCGTAAGCCGGTGTGGTATGACTATGAATCAAATAGGCCAAGAGGTATAGAAGGAAGCTGGCAATGCAAATGAACATGGTTTTCGGGTGTGTTTCGAATGGAGTTGAATCCAGCCCCTGATATTTCTGTTTGAGAAAGCTGGTGAGATTTTGAAGAAGAAACCCATAAATGGTATGGTAATGAGAGAGAGGGTGTTGTTCTTCTTGTTGTGTAAAGTAGAAGGAGAAACTCCTGCTGAAAAACGCGACGTTGGTCCATCCGGGGAACCTTCTTCTTCCTGCAACCATCTCCATAGTCTTTGAGCTTGATTTTTTCTGAAGAAGAGACACAGAAAAAGTTAAGAACAACATGACAGTAAAGAAAATCACATTTGTAGGAGGTTGAGAAAGAAGACAATTACCTTTTTTGATGGAGCTGATGTTGATTTTCTGTACAGTTCTTATGGGTTTTTATAGAGACAAAGTCCTTAGATTGTTAGAGAACTTGGGTCCAGTTTTCCAAAAGATTTTAGCACACAGGTGCTAAAATCATGATATTTCAAATCAAAAAATGATGTGGTTTTGTGTATCGTTTTTCGATTTTTTTGCACCAAATTAAAGTACATGAGGAGTACTTTAATTTGGTGCAACAACAACAACAACAATAACATAACCCATTTAGTCCCCAATAATTGGGGGTATAGGCGGGGGAAGGATAGGAGACAGACCTAACCTTTGGCAATAAATGCACAAAGTGGCTGCTCCCAGTACTTTAATTTGGTGCGAAAAAAAATTAAAAAACGATACACGGAACCACTTAAGGGTGTTTGCATGACATTAGGTGATGGCCTTAGAGGAGGTTTAGAGCCAAAGGGCTCAGAAAAAGGAAAGGTTTTGAAAAAAACTCACATAGGTGAGAGGTCCAAAAGGCTGAATGGGTGAGCTAAACATTCTTGTGAAGTAAAAAAAAAAAGATTCTGGAACACAAATGTGTTTTCCAATTTTTCGTGTGCAGGTTGACAAGGACTGTCCAGGTGGAGGAAATTAAATAAAGGGTTTGGGCTTCGCCGTCCAATTGGGGTTTGTGTGAGGCTTTTGGGGTCTACCACTTCAATGATCAAAGCTGTTTACTAGTATTTAGATCTCGAGCACAGAAGTTCTAAAAATTAAATATGATTTTGATCCGCGTTTATCGTAAAAAAAAAAAAGAGATTGGCCTAGCAGTCAAGACTTGGGACTTAGGGATTTGCTCCCTCTTAAGGTGTCTGCTTCAAAACCTCATAAATGCTATCGACTCCTTTGGGGCCAATCCATATAGAACTTTTGCTCTGACTTTAAATGGGACCCTCGCTAGTAGACAGTGGGATTGGTCTGTCAGGATTAATCGAGATGCGCAAATACTGACCCGGGGCACTTGGTTATAAAAAAAAAGGGTTGGAACTGAATCGATCAGAACCTATATTTACCTCAGCCAAAACGTATTGCAATTGCATATTAATTGATATTTGATCAACATAATTTTTTACCCAATTGATTTTCTTGATTTACTCTAAAAATTAAGAATTCTGATCATCAAAGTGGGCATGACCCGTTGAGTTTTTATTTACCCCTCAAAAAACAAAGCTCTGGAGTGGGAATTGGGTTAATTAGTTGTCTCGGATGTTGTCCATGGACCACATAACCTTATGGCCGTGTGTGATTCCTCTGGGTTTAATGGGATGAAGTATGAATAATTCTAAAGCACAAGTGATGGCATATAGTAGTATATATTTTATATATGTAGACTTACCGTGTATAGTTTATACGTAACACATCACCAAAGTTTCACAACTTAAATATTGTGGTATTGAAACTCCACGGGTTTAATCGAGTGGGCATGAGATAACAACCAAAGGCCTTTTCTTCTAATACGTCTCAAGGTCGCGAATCTCATGAAAGCCAAACATTTCAAACCTTGGGACCACTATAGATTTACTCGATTGTTAACTTCAGTGTCCTTGTATTAGTTAAGGTGGGTGCAAGCTGACCTGGACACCCGGTTATAAAAAGAAAGTTGTGGAATTGGTTATTAAACAGACATGTAATTCTCTGCATAAAAAAATATGGTCCCAAGAGATTTGTTTTTCCGTGTGAAATGCGATCAAGCTTTTTCTTATTTGTACGTTGTGTTAAAAGGGCCAAAAGGCCAGGGTTAAGATGGCGCAAGTTGATCAAATCTCCCCATTTGGTAGCCTTTTTTTCTGGGTGATTTGGCTTTGGGAAACTTCTTGGGTGTGGTGGGTGGTTTTCTTTTCTTAAGGACTTACTGGTTGACCTGATGGGTTTTAGTAGATCGGCATTTCAGTATATCACTGCGACATGGTTATTAATCTCCGATATCTAGAGTGGATGACATGTCTTTAATCAGATTGGAGATATGATTAGTCAATGTGCACGTAAGTTGTCCCAGAAACCTTAATTGTTCAATAAAAATAAAAGCGTAGCACTGTCAAAATGTGGTGATAATAACTGGAAAAACCTAAGTGATATTTTCTCCATCTTTTTGTAAGGGCAACCTGTTTGGGGAACTTATTTCCCAATCCTAGTTAGTTTGAATAATTAAGTTCACATCCTCAAATTTAAATAGACTCCAAACTACCTTTCTATCTCCTAATTATCCAAGGCCTATTTAAATTTTTCTATAATGAATTAGCCATGCCCAAAAAAAAAATGCAAAAAACAAATAAAAGCACTAAATTCTGAAAAATCTTTTGAGTCTCGACCCATAATTTATTTTTTTACTCAAAATTGAATACTAACATTTCAATTTACTTCAAGAGAAAGTTTATTGACCAACTTTAATAGATTCTATACGTCTCACAAATTACACTTACTAGTGTCTACTTTTCCATTTTGGCTTGTCCCTTAATATTATTTTGAACAGTTAATGGGTAAAAGTTTATATAATTATTATTTTGCCCTTTGAAAAGTTATTGGGTAAGGAGTTAATGGGTAAAAGTGGAGGATAATTTTGAAAAATAGAAGTAAAAGTTGATGTGAAAGGTGTAATAATGATGTCTCTTAAATAAGTTGGATTTACGAAACAACACATTTAAAAAGGGACAGAGGAAGTATTATATCCATGGACAAATTAATTCTAATTTGGAAACAGATTCTCTATTAGAATTAGGATTAGACGAACTTATAATCAACATTACCAGTTTCTACCAATTGATTAGAATACGTAAAATTTTTAGAAACAACTTTTCTAATTTTGATCACATGTTGAGGTATCTCAAGTCTCTACAATTCATCGGTTTTAGGAAATAGTATTTCCAAAGGAGGAGATCGTCATATGACTAGCACAAGCAGTGGCGTAGCCAGAAAATCATACCAGTGTGGGCACAATTTTTGTTGTGGAAAAAAGATCTAGTATATTTTGTAAGAATCTAACATGCATGCCTTGATTTTCATTTGACTTTTGTTCAAGAGACATGTAGTTTTAGATAATATAGTAAATATAATTCCGTAAACACTTTATAGTTTTGAGGCAAAAATTCAATGTATTGACCCTTGTTTATGAGTATTTAGTTATTTAGTGATCTTGAGGCATCGCTAACATCCCTCTCCATCATTTTTTTTCTCCTACACGCTTTAAATATGTGTAGGACAATGACCTTATAACACCACGCAGTGGTGCCCCAAGAGCACTCAATAATTTTTCATATACAAAGGTGATGTATCGATTGAAACTTAAACATATTTTTTTACAAAAAAAAAAAAACAAAAACAAAAATCGAGTGTGGGCCTGTGCCCACACTGGCCCTAAGGTGGCGGGCACACTGGCCCTAAGGTGGCTCCGCCACTGAGCACAAGCATGAGTAGGACCCGCATGCGAAAATCAAAACTCAAGGATCTTGACAATGTTAAAGTGTTCAGGCCTCCAACAAATATGCAAAGCATAAGCGCAAACAATTGCATATCATAGAAGCTAATTGCAACGATCCTCATATATTTGGTGCACCGCTGTGCCGCGTGCTACGATAATATCATTTATCTGCTCATCATTCGAATGGTTTTCTTGCAGGTGCTCGAGGAGTTTTGTTCATGTATGTGTTCGTTTAATTCCTTTTGCAATCTTTTTGGGAGTAGGCGTTTGTTTTGTGGATATTGCCATGGCTGCCACTATATGAGCGAGCCGCTTTGTTCTCAACCAGCACACGCAATTAAATGAGATATGATTGCTTGCAGTCAAATCACGAATCTCTAATACCCAAAGTGATCGATAAACAGCAAGAAATCTAGTAAGAGAACAAGTATGCAAGAAAATTCATAATTTTTTTGCTTAATTGGCGATCAAACAATTAAGAGGTTCCCAAACCCTTATCCATAAATTTACTCAAATTTGAGTAAAATGTCGTTTGATTTGAAGCAATTTGAGTAAAAATTTAAGTAAAACTCAATTTGGTATCTGTTTCAGCAAATAAGTGGAATAGGTTAAAGATGGAGGTATTTTAATAGATCAATATCATGAGAATACATAGACGCACGTGAAGTAGTAGCCCAATTTAGACTCTGCACTAGGTGGTGGCTTGAAACTCCACCCACTGCAACTCTAATATATGAACTCCTATTAATTTTTGAGTTGAATCTTCTCTTCTTCTTTCTTCCCTCTGATCCATGCAAGAGAGGGTGGGACCACACAAAATCTCTTAAGATTCTTGTTTTCTCCCTCTCTCCATATATGTATTGGTTGGTAATTCACAAAGAGTAAATCATGAACCATCTTCACATTCATCATCATTCTTGTGTTTGTTTCAATTGTACACATCTAAAGTCTGAAAATTTGTGTCTTTATAGTGTCAATGCTTAACGTCAGGCTTAAAGCTAAAACAATTAAGAAATCGTCTTTTTTTAGTAGTTGGTAGGACAAATAGGACAAAAGATGCATCTTGTTCTTCTCAATCTTTCTTCTTCGGTTTTTTTTCTCTTTCATTTCGTCCTTTGAATTAGAGCCGACTTACTATGAGAATTATGCTTTTTTAGACATGTGCTTGGAGAGATCTTTAGATAAATTTGGAAGCACCCCTTACCCAATAAGCTATTGACCTTTTTCTATTTTCTCTTGACATTTTTTAATGTTATACTTCCCTGAAAATCATTCTTGTTGTATACGAAGCCATCACATACTAGGACAGTAGCATGGCTATGGGCTCTCCAAATGCAAGTGTTTGGTGGTTGTACAGTTTCAAACTCCTATCTTCATTTATCATTTTTCCAAAGAAAGGAAGGATAGAGAGTTCATTGGCCTAGTAGTGATGCAATCACTTATTAGCTTCTTATTTACCTCCATCATCATCCATGAGTTTGTAGCTTCTCTCTTTCTTATTGAACTGGGAAGATTTATCAGGCTTTTTGGCAAAAATTGACCAGAGTTCCAGGACCCTTGCGCATCAAGAATAGTAAAGTATGAGTAGTTATTTCACGTGGTACCCCAACACCGTTATTCACCACACATCTAAACAGTAGCAATTCACGTTCATACAAAATAGCCTTAAATAATCAAACTATTTCAACCGAGAGTCTTATTACAACAGGAAGTAACATAACCATCAGCACACACATATGACAAATGACAAACGACTAGATAGCAGCAACTTGTGGAGACTGGTCTGAGATTACCAATTTACGGGTCCGTGGATCGGTAATCTGATTCTCCAGCAGTCGGAATCCTGTGTCCCAAAAAATCATGTTTCCTGTTCTAAAGCACATGTGATGGAGCATATTAGGAAATGTTAGGGTCCATGAAAATTTTCCCTGAAAACGTCGAGGAAAGAGAAATGGACAGCTCTGGGGAAAGTTTTCCTGCATCCTTCTACTCCTCCAATCGTGAATTAGGACAGATAAACCATAATTTCCAAAGACAGAGGATTGCATACCCTTCTTCTTACACCGGAAGCACACCTTCCCTCCTGACATAGCTGTGCACCACAGACAAACGTGGATCGATCAGTGGTCCTCCGATGCGCCTCTGTTGGGTATTCAGATCAGGGACAAGATTGCCCCTCATTCTCCCTTGGATATAGTTCCACAACACTTGCACAAGTCTGAAGTTCATCATCAGCCCCGCTGAAAGCAGCAAAAACAGAACAGGCCTAATTGGTTCAGGGGAAATAACTGATGCCAGAGACACCAAAGAAAGTGAACCAAGAACCACCGCACCACGAAGAACGACATTAGCATAAGCCGGTGTGGTATGACTATGAATCGAATAGGCCAAGAGGTATAGAAGGAAGCTGGCAATGCAAATGAACATGGTTTTTGGGTGTGTTTCAAATGGAGTTGAATCCAACCCCTGATATTTCAGTTTGAGAAAGCTGGTGAGATTTGGAAGAAGAAACCCATAAATGGCATGGTACAGAGACAGTGGATGTTGTTCTTCTTGTTGTGTGAAGTAGAAGTAGAAACTCCTGCTGATAAACGCGATGTTGGTCCATCCCGGGAAGCTTCTTCGTCCTCCTGTGATTGTTGCTGCAGCTGTCTCCATTGGCTTTAAGGTTGATTTTGTCTGAAGAAGAGAGAGAAAGAGTTAGAACAACATGACACTAAAGAAATCACATTTTCAGGAGGTTGAAGGCATTACCTTTTAGTGAAATGGAGCTGATGTTGGTTCCCTGAACTGTTGTTATGGGTTTTTATAGACACAAAAACTTTCTTAAGACTGTTAACGAACTTTAGGATGTTTGCATGACATTATGAGATGGGCATAGAGGAGGTTTAGAGCCAAAGGGCTCAGAAGCAGTGCAAAAGGTTTTTTTGGGTGGGTCTAAAGTCTGAACATTCTTGTGAAGTGAAAAAGTGGTTCTGGAACACAAAGACAAAGGTGTTTTCCAATTTTGTGTGTGCAGGTCGACAAGGATTGTCCAGGTGGAGGGAATTAACAAGGGTTTGGGCTTCGCTAGGGCTGTAAATGAACTGAGCCGTTCGCTAACTATTCGAGACTCGACTCGGTAAAGGCTTGTTCGAGTTCGGTTCGAATACTAAATGAACTGAACCTGAATCTCAATTTTAGACTCGTTTAATAAACAAGCCGAACCTAAACTTGACAATATTCTACTCGATTAGGCTCGCGAACTTGGAATATATATGAATATCTCATAATAATTTCATATATAACCTTGAACATGTATAAACTTTCATATACATAATCAAAATTTTATAATTTGTACATGTATGAACTTAAAAAAAGTATTTTAAACTTAAATTTTAACATGTGTTTATACTTTTCTATATGTATAGACTTCTTTATGAACAAAATAAAAAATTTATTTGAAGTTCTAGACTTGTATGAGAGCATACATATCTAATATTTTTCATTCGTTAAGGCTCGTGAACAAGTTCAAGTATGATCCAAACCTCGGCAAGCTCGGCTCAAGTTCGGCTCGATCAAATTTTCATTGAGTTCAAGCTCGGCTCGAGTTCGTTTAAAAACTTAATGAACGAACTTGAACATTCTAAAGTTCGGCTCGGTTCAGCTCGTTTACAGCCCTAGGCTTCGCCGTCCAATTGAGGTTTGTGTGAGGCTTTTGGGGTCTACTACTTCAATGATCGAAGTTGTTTACTAGTATTTAGATCTCGTCGAGAGCACAAAAGTCCTAAAAACTAAATACTATGATTTTGATCCGCCTTTATTTTTATTTTTTAAAAAAAAGGGGGTTGGCCTAGTTGTCAAGACTTGGGATTTTGGGGTTTGCTCCCTCTTAAGGCGTCTGGTTCGAAACCTCGTAGATGCTATCAACTCCTTTGGGGCCAGTCCATATAGAGCTTTGCTCTGGCTTTAAATGGGGCCCCCCGCTAATAGACGGTGGGATTGGTCTCTAGGATTAATCAAGATGTGCGAATGCTGACTCGGGCACTTGGTTATAAAAAATTTAAAAAAGGGGGTTGAAACTGAATCGATCGGAACCTATATTTACCTCAACCTATACGTATTGCAATTACATATTAATTGATATTTGACCGACATAATTTTTTACCCGATTGATGTTCTTGATTAACTCCTTTAAAATTAAGAATTTGATCATCAAAGTGGGCATGACCCGTTGAGTTTTCATTAACCCCCCAAAAAACAAAGCTCTGGAGTGGGAATTGGGTTAATTAGTTGTCTCGGATGTTATCCATGGACCACATGTGTGATTCCTTTGGGTTTAATGGGATGAAGTATGAATAATAATTCTAAAGCACAAGTGATTGACATATGGTAGTGTATTTTTATATATAGACTTACAGTGTGTAGTTTATATGTAACACATCACCAAAGTTTCACAACTTAAATATTGCGGTATTGAAACTCCATGGTTTTAATTAAGTGGGCTTGAGACAACAACTAAAGGTCTTTCTCACTAATACGTCTCAAGGTCTCGAATATCATGAAAGTCAAACGTTTCAAACCTTAGGACCACTATAGCTTTACTCGATTGTTAACTTCATTGTCCTCGGATTAGTTAAAGTGGACGCAAACTGACCTGTACATCCGGTTATTAAAAAAAAAGTTGTGGAATTGGTTATTCAACAGCCACACGTAATTCTCTGCATAAAAAATATGGTTCCAAGAGATTTGTTTTTCCGTGTGAAATGCGGTCAACCTTTTTATTATTTGTACGGTGTGTTAAAAGGGCCAAAAGGCCAGGTTAAGATGGCCCAAGTTGATCAAATCTCCTCATGTGGTAGCTTTGTTATACGTGATTTGGCTAAGGGAAACTTCTTGGGTGTGGTTGGTGGTTTTCTTTTCTTAAAGGACTTACTGGTTGGAAAAATGATACATACACTCTCCGAGAGTCACTTCCAGTCACACCCTCTCTCACATGGGGTGTGGGGCCCAGATGTGGGGACCACACCCCATGTGAGAGAGGGTGTGGCTGGGAGTGGCTCCCAGGGAGTGTATGTATCGCCGTTCTACTGGTTGACCTGATGGGTTTTAGAGATTGGCATTTCAGTATATCACCATCCCGGCATGGTGATTAATCTCCTATATATCCAGAGTAGATGTGTCAAATGGGCTGTGCTGTGCCAGCGTGGCCCATTTAATTTTGTGTCAACCGTGTTTCGTGCCATGTCATGCCGGTCCATTACTTAATCGTGCTATGTCGTGCCATGTCATTTTGTAATTGTGTTGTGTTGTGTCGTGTCTGTGTCGGCACATCTCAGAGTTTCGTCAAATTTTTTTGTATAATCTATCCAAGTTTGGTCGGAAAAAAATTTGTGTATCTAATAACTATATCTATATTGACTTATTATTTATTAAAAAGTATATAACATATAATTTAAATTTTTTTTGTATAATTTAGCCGAGTTTCGGCGTATTGAAATTCGCAGAATATTTGTATTGACTTACTAAAAAGTGTATAACATATAATTAGAAAATTCATCATTAAAAACTATTTTTTTTGGTACATTAAAAATTAGTATTTGCTGTGTCGCGTCCCGTGCAGTGTCGTGCCGTGCTGCGTCTAGCCCACTTTCGTGCCATGCCCGTCTAGACCTACCATGCCCATCTAAAACCGTGTCATGCCACATTTAAACGTGTCACGCTCGTGCCAGCCCGGCCCGTTTGACACCTCTAATCCATAGTGGATGGCATGTCTTTAATCAGATTAGAGATATGATTAGTCGAAGTACGCGTAAGTTGGCCAAGAAACCTTAACTGTTTAATAAAAATAAAAGTGTAGCACTGTCACAACATGGTGATTAATAACCGGAAAAACCTAAATGACATTTTCTCCATCATTTTTGTAAGGACAACTTAAATAGATATTCTATTTGGAGAACTTATTTATTTCCCAATCCTAGTTAGTTTGAATAATTAAAGTTCACATCCTCAAATTCTGAAAAATCTTTTGAGTCTTGACCCATAATTTATTTATTTCACTCGAAATTGAATATTAACATTTCAATGTACTTCAAAAAAAAGTTTTTTGACCAGCTTTAATTAACTCTATACGTCTCACATATTACACATACTAGCTACTCCGTCCATCCGCTTTTTTAGAGTCTACTTCCATTTTGGACTATCCCTTAATAAATGTGTGCTTTGAAAAGTTAATGTGTAAAAGTTTATACAATTATATATTTTGTCTTTTTGAAAAGTTAGTGGGTAAGGAGTTAATGGATAAAAGTGGATGATAATTTTGAAAAATTGAGGTAAAAAGTTGATGTGAAAAGTGTAAAATAGAGGTAAAAGTTGATGTGAAAGGTGTAATAATGATATCTCTTTATTAAGTTGAGTTTAAGAAGCAACACCTTTAAAAGTGTATTATATCCATGGACAAATGAATTCTAATTTGGAAACAGATTCTACATTATAACTAGGACTAGATGAACCTATAATCGACATTACCAATTTCTACCAACTGATTAGAATACGTAAAATTTGTACAAACAACTTTTCTAATTTTTATCACATGTTGAGGTATCTCAAATCTCTACGAATCATGGGTTTTAGGAATAGTATTTCTAGAGGAGGAGGTCGTCATATGACTCGCACAGACATGTGTAGGACCCGCATATGAAAATCAAAGCTTGAGGATCTTGACAATGTTAAAGTTTTCAGGTCTTCAACAAATATGCAAGGGATAAGCACAAATGATTGCATATCATAGAGGATAATTGCAGCGATCTTCATATATATGGCACATTGCAGCGTCGCGTGCCACGATAGCATCATTTATCTGTTTGTTATTCTAATGGTTTTCTTGCAGTTGCTCAAGGAGTTTTTGTTCATGTATGTGTGTCTGCTTAATTCCTTTTGGAATCTTTTTGGGAGTAGGCATTTGTTTTGTGGATATTGCCATGGCTGCCACTGTATGAGCCAGCCGCTTTGTTCTTAACCGGCGGACCCAACTAAATGAGAGATGATTGCTTGCAGCTAAATCATGAATCTCTAATACCCAAACTGATCGTTAAACGGCAAGAAATCTAGTAAGAGAACAAGTATGCAAGAAAATTCATAAATTATTGCTTAATTGGCGATCGAACAATTAAGAGTATCCCGAACCCTTGTTCATAAATTTACTCAAATTTGAGTAA
Source organism: Vaccinium darrowii (assembly GCA_020921065.1). Taxonomy (NCBI): domain Eukaryota; kingdom Viridiplantae; phylum Streptophyta; class Magnoliopsida; order Ericales; family Ericaceae; genus Vaccinium; species Vaccinium darrowii. The sequence goes on along the minus strand of CM037152.1, from coordinate 1,394,216 downwards.
AATGTCATTTGATATGAAGCGTTTCAATGGCCAAACTCAAACCTAAGCACAAATTTGAGCAAAAGCTTCATTAATGATAATGTTGTAAATTTGAGAGGAGAGAAAAAGGCTTGCAATTTGAGTAAAAGTTAGTAAGTAGAAGTCAATTTGGTATCGGTTTCAGCAAATAAAATAGTGCAATGTCAACATCCAATTGACCCATCCAACTAAGGCGATACAACAATTGATCAACCCAGTCAAATTATTAGACTAAGCAAACAACATATGATCATGATAATTATGGACAATGACAATTTTGGATAACAGGGGCTAAAAGTAAGGTGACTTTCTAATGTTGTAAAACAAGAACTGTTGGAACTTGTGGCTCATATGGAGAGATACCAAGGAGTTCTAATGAAAGGCCAGATGCTGGAGCGGAGCGAGGGGAGAGCAGCGCACCTAGCGGAGCGGAGCATCTGGCCCATCACGGGTCCAACTGTTGTCACGAGTGGCCCGTAAGGCCGAATAATCCCCGCGGTACGGTACGAAATTATTAGGGTTGGAATAGAGTAGGGCTATATATACTCTCTATTGTAAAAACCCTAGCCGATTTTTTGATCATAATAAACAGACTCGCTCATCGCTCCCGTGGAGGTACCCTATCTGGGAAACCATATAAATTCTTGTGTTGATTTCCTTTACTGTTTTCGTATTCTGTTATGTGTGTGTGGTGACTATTCTAACAAGAACCCATCTTATAAAAGTAGAACATGATAAGATGCACAAAAATACATTGCTTGCAGATATCTGCTCTGGTAACTCAGAGAACTGTCAAAACAACACTTCATAGAGCTTGCATAGATGCCACTTGTGCTCGTCTGCATCACTAACTGCAACAATGATCCAATCATTGTATCTGCTTACAAATTATATGATAGGAATAACTATATATCTTCCTACCACAAATCATAATAAAAACTACCTATACTATCCCAACAACAGTGATAGCATATCCAATTTGACCAACAAAAGGGAAAATTTTCAAACACCGGACATTCTTTCAAAGAAAGTCTCATGGTAAACAAGTAAAAAAGATTTCGAGAAATGAATCAATCAAGAAACAAACAACAAAAAAATAGGCCAAAACAATTCTAGGTTCGGTTTAGCCAATAGTTTATACCACCAAGGAAAGAGAATCTTGAGAGACTATTCAAACAAAAAATTCCCTAACTTGTCATGTCAAACAGTCGGAGCATTGATGTTGTCTTGTGTGTCCATGTCGGCTCAACTTCAGTGAAGCTTACTCTTAATCGCATGTTCAATCACACTATAAAGATTTGGCTATCCTTCTTATTTAATTGACACTTTCGGCTGCCACAAATAAAGAGCCTTCAAATTGACCACACAAAAAACGGTAGATAATTGCATAATATTCTATCTATTTTATCCATTATAGCCAACAAATCGAACTGATGGATAAAATCAGTTTACCTGAACTTACTTTTTTGCCAATTAAAATTAGGATACAAATCCTCACTGTCTCTGGAGGAAAAGCAAAAAGCTTCTTGCCGGGGCAGCCACACAATTTACCCTCCCATGCTGTAGAAAAATAGGAAGAAAACAATTGATTAGAATTAGCACGGTGGCATTAATTAGTAGATCAACCACAGGGATTTAGAAATTAAAAATACATGGTTCGCAATCAGACAAATGGGTGTTTAATGAACCGAAAGGGATAGAACTAATCAAGCACATAATTAGAAGCATATAATAGATAAAGCAGCAAATCAAATCCAAAAATCCGACAGTACATCTCACTGTCAACGGTGCTTTTTAGGGACAATCCCAGATCATCATTACATTCTCAATGAAAGAAGATGCTCCTACTATAAAGACCCAGCCGTATTCTCACAAACCTCAATTGTCAGTTTAAGCGGGGAAAACTACTAACAATACTGCTGAAAATAGAAAATCAATATAAGTATTTCGGGCAAAAACCGTAATGTAGGAGAGATCAGAAACAAAAATATCCCATTGGATTGCTAGTTTGATTACATATAGTACGTTACCCAATTGATGGCAAACGTAATGTGGCATCCAACTGATTAGAGTCGGGACTTATGAGTGCACACAGGCCTCTTCACAAGATTCTGATAAGTCACATGTGCCATCAAACTCGAGCTTTTGGTCTTGTTTTGAATACCAATCCATTTAGTCTTCTTGCTCTTGTGCACACACCAAAGCCAATTTTTTTTTTCCCAAGTGATTCTCCTAGAAATGGGTCTTGGCACGATGAGAGTACTTTGTAGAGTTTCAGCAATGTGAGAGCAACCAACCAGTCTCAGCATCAGCAGAAGCAGTCAAAACTTTCTCCTTTTGAAAAATTGAATATGCCACCTTGAGATCATACCACATGTAGCTCCAGGAAAATTTGGGAAAAAAATTGGAACATTAACTCAACCTCACAGCCACAGGGCAAAGTGTGAAAAAAATTCTAAAGTCTGAATAGAACTTCAAAAAAGTGTTCAAGTGCAAATATACTAAGCATACTCAGTTTCTTTTATTTAGCCCAAAAGAAGATAATCATTTGCCCCTAATTGCAACCAAAAGTCGAGGAAGAGGAATAGGTGTGCAGTGGTAGAGGTGATGGTTGAGTAGGGGTGGCCGGCCGTCTAGCAGTAGTATCCAACAAAGTTTGCAGAGTTCAAATAAAAGTAGTACACATCATCAAATATTGTGTCCACACTACCAATCTCCATGATAGTCACTGTGCTAATTAGTAGATAGGTTTTATTGAGCCTTTTGGTTAACTTTTTGAGAGTTGGGAAAGGGAGTGAAAAGAGATATCTAATAAGAGTACATAAAACGAATCTGTGTCTTACCCTGTAAAGGCCAAAAGAGCTCCTTCTATTTCTTTAATAGTCACAGCAACATCCTAACAGAAGTAGTGAAAGACTATAACTTATATATTGCCTAATCTCATTGTTCACTTAAGAGGAATATAAAACAACACAAAGGACCTCCCAAAGCATAGTTCCAGCCTTCCAAGCAACAAAAGAATATTAGGAATTCAAGGGAATTCACAGCTTCTACCACATAAATTGAATCATGCAAACAGTGACTGGTTTGTGTTGGTTGTAATGTGGAGAGAGAGAGAGAGAGAGAGAGAGAGAGAACCTGACCTTCAAGACCACAGAGTCGTTGAAACTTGAACACACATCTTATACAAACAGATGTCCAATGCTCTGGATGCTGAATGAAAGAAGCATGGTAATGTGCACATAAATCAAAATGATTCTTGGGTCTGCCCTCTCTGATGCCTTTTGGCTTTGATTTGAGGGCATGATTCCGCAGCAAACGCGACGGTATAGGGGGATCACTGTTTCAGTGGTATTCTGTGAGCAGCCACTTTGTGCATTTATTGCCAAAGGTTAGGTCTGTCTCCAATCCATCTGTTTCAGTGGTATTCTGGGAGCAGCCACTTTGTGCATTTATTGCCAAAGGTTAGGTCTGTCTCCTATCCTTCCCCCGCCCATACCCCCAATTATTGGGGACTAAATGGGTTATGTTATTGTTGTTGTTGTAGTCCAAGAATTAAAAAACTGTGTTCTTTTTTCTTTCTCTTGGAAAAACACTTTCCACCAACAACATTTCCATTCAATTAAGGGAGTGATTCTCTTGTCTCACATAATTTGTTCATAACTGAAATAAAACCGGTCACCCTGCCCTACTCCAACCATTCCACCAATTGAACTAAGAAAGTAGAGACCGTAAAGTCAAGGGTAGCTTTGTGCCTTCGCACAATCCAAAGGCCTTTCCCACCAACAAACTGGACATTTTCCCAAATCGTTTTTTTTTTTTTTTTTGTCCTCAGGCCCACGAGCATGAGAACTTAAGATACCAAGCAAAACATTAGAATCAACTTTGGGAGCCCAAGAAATCAATTATCAAACCCTCCTAAGTCCTACCACATCTCCACGAACACAAACAATTGAATTTCAGAAATTACCGGCGGGGGGGGGGGGGGGGGGGGGGGGGGGGAACTTACTTGGGAGTGATGAGGGACCAAAATAAAGTGTTTTCTTCCCACTCCTTCGAATTTCAGAGAGAATGGGTGTGATTTGAATTTCCCTTTACAAAACCATACAAGTAAGATATCATTGAGTTCCAATCGGCATCCGAACTACCCCAACACTAATTTAATCCATCCAGTTGGCAATGAAGAATCACAAGGAAACATGCTTACTGCCGATCAAAAAATGAAGGAAACATGCTTACTTTGTTTTATAAATTCAAAGCGCTTTCCACTTCAAGATGTAGTTGTTGTTCACAGGGTTCTCCTGCAAGTCAAGAATAATAGTATCAATCAGAGCAAAATTTGCATATAATCTAGTGTCCTCTTCCATAAAGGAGTGACTCAAAGAATTAAGATCGTAATTACTCAGGGAGGAGCCTCCCATCTTCTTCAACTTTCTTCTGAAATCCAAAATCAACGAATTTGCATATAATCGACGTCGGTGCCGACCCAGACCCGTATAAACGGTCCATGGAGCATTCGAAGCTTACTGGCGATTTTGACGAGTCGTCACTCGAGTTCCAGAGGAAGATACTTGAGCGGTATGGGCTTGGTGAGGAGACTTATGTACCGGCGGCCATGCACTGCATTCCGCCGCAACCGTCGATGGCGGCGGCGAGGGAGGAGGCGGAGACGATCATGTTTGGCGCGCTGGATAAACCTGTTCAGTTCCACCAGTGTCAAACCGGACAGGAAAGGCATTATTTGAAACCGGTTATTATGGTTTTGATTCAGTACATCCAAACCTATTTTAACAAACATAAATTCGTTAAGATCAAGTACCAATCCATTTTCAATTAATATGAAAATTTTACGTGCTTTGTATTTTTCTGCGTTCTACAATATGAATGTCTCAGATTATTAAAATATCACTGAGATAGATAGAAAACGTACTTAAAGTCCCCTAAGAGTTTTTGATATGGAAGGGAAATGATTCAATGTATCCGAATCCATTTTAAGAAATAGAAATTCACTTAGATTAAGTACTAAAATGTATTTTATTTACGAGGTATTCATAAATCAATTGTGTTATAATAATTTCTACAAAAAGAATATCTCGGATCATTAAATAATGGTCTCTATGGGTAGAAATCGTCGTTGTAATAGAACTAAAATTGTTAGCTGCCAACCGACGTCGTTAAGGGGGGCATGACATAGGTTCAACCTATGTCATGACGTGGACAAATAAAATATTAAAGAAAAAACCCCAAAATTCCACGTTTTACCTTCACCCTGTTCCCCTCTCGCTGTGACACAAAGAACACAGAGGGTGTGAGAAGAAGACGACGAAGACCACCACCACCACCGGCGACGACGACCACCACCGTCCAACAATATTGCGTCAACTTCAAAGAACTGACTGACAGAACCAATGGTTTACTAGAAGAAGATTTGTTGAATTGCTTCATAAGGGGACTCAAAGAGGAATTTCAAGCAGGTGTTATACTTTTTCATCCTTCCACCATGGGTCAAGCAATGGTTCTAGCCAAATTACAAGAAATGACTATCGAATTTGCAAGAATTCAGGTATGTCATTGCCCTTTAGGAATCAGAATCCCACTAATTCAACTAATGCATCATTAGTAACTACCACAACGAAGATTACTTTGGAAATGAAGAATGGGGAAGGTAGGCCAACTGTTTGATCAATTGCCTGTGAAGGTAAACCAACTACAAGAATTCACAGAACAAGAAGAAGGTGAAGGGTTGAAATCTAAATAAATCAAATATAAGAATTAATGAGAAGTTTTTATCACAAGAAATTAATTGTTCCAATATTTAGGAACATGAAAAACAGAATTTGGGAAATATAAATGGCACTGTTAGGTTTGCTTCCGAATCACAAGGGATGCTTGTCGATGTACCTCATTCGTTTAACAATAAATGGAACCGGAAATTGGGATAAGAATTAAGTTTGGATGGTCTGATACGGAGTTGTGATCCACCTGCCAGGTGGTTCAGCAGATAGACCCTCCAACTAGAACACCAAGCAATGTAAAGCTTTCTGTCAAGAACATCAATACTTCAGTAACCTCTACTAGATTGAAGGAAATTTTCTGCAAGTTCGGAACTTTACAGTCTACGTTGCTCTTGGCAGTTGTCCTAAATTTAGGGTTTTGAGTCCCAAACAACTTTGATTTTCTGTCTGGAACCACGTCGTTGATCTCATTCATAGTCGCGGGCAAGTAATTTGTACCCTTATTTACTTATGGACATTTTCATAGGTATGTTTGTGCGCGTGTGTGTGTGTTGGAACATATATACATTATTGAGCTCATTCATAGTTTCAGGCAACTAATTTGAGTCTCACCTAGTAGACTTACGTATATATTCATAATCATATGCATACATAAGTACATACACACAAATTGTGGAGTGTTGGCAAATTAGGATACGTATTGTGTATCGTAGGAAAGTAATTTGAAACCCACTTTATATACTTGTGTATGTTTCCATACGTATATATAGACATATCTTTGTGTATAAAGACATACTAGTGCACTAGTACCTTCATCCAAAAAGAGTGAAATGTGAACTTAAATTATAATGCATGTTTATTGAAAAAGATTCAACCTTTTGTTTAATTTCTAGATATCAGTGAGTTCTAATTTATCTAAAAAGGTTTGAATTTTTCTTGACAAAAATGTATTAACACCTCCACCTCATATGCTTAACATTTTCATATACGTGTGCGCGCGCGCGCGTGTAGGAACATATATGTTATTGACCTCATTCATAGGCTCAGGCAAGTAATTTGAACCCCACCGTGTAGACCTATGTGTTCATCATATGTATAGATAATTACATTATACGTACAACTTGTGGAGTGTTTTCAAATTAGGATATGTACTTATGTTTATTTTCATATCTATATATATACATCTAGATGTGTCTATATAAACATACTAGTACCTCCGTCCCAAAAAGAGCGAAGCGAGAACTTAAAAATAATGCATGTTTGTTGAAAAAGTTTGAACCTTTTTGCCACTAATTACTATAAATCAATGAGTTCTTCTAATGTATCTAAAAGACTAAAACGTTGGAATTTTTCTTTTGATATGTGATGAACGCTAATCTTTTAGTCTCTATTTATCTCTCTTTGTAGCTCATTTTCGTACTAACATGGATTGTTGCAATGATATCATGAAAACTATGTGATTAAAGGTTAAAAGTTGTTGCTGAATTCTTGAGGACTTTGACCTGTGAGATGTATGAAGGTTTGACAAACTGATAATTTGGTTTCACTAGCTTGTATAATCTGGAGTCGAAGGAATGTAATACTCACCTCAACCATTGGCTTGATGGCACAAAATCTTTTTGATACACGTGAAAATTTTCTTCACGAGGCTTTCTTTTGATATATGGGTTGCATTCCCTTGTGCCTTACTGCCTTCTGTAATGTAATTATACTTACCAAAAGTATAACGCCATTATAAATCTATGTGCTTTGAAGCAGTTCTGGACTCACTCAAATACATTGCAAAGATTGTCTCTTATGCAGTAATTTATCATTATGAATCAATCACCTAGTACCCTGGACTGATTGCAGATCATATGGGGAACAATTTTATTTTATGTTCTGGGTGTAATGTGGAGTTTCTTGTTTATTGCTCTGAGTACCCAGAATTTTTCATCCCCCTTCTATTATGTGCTTCTTTCTCCTTAGAATCATGTTCAATTTGATTTGCAGGTGTTCCATGGACTGAAGAGGAACATCGGATGTTTTTACTTGGTTTGCAAAAGCTTGGGAAAGGTGATTGGCGTGGAATTTCACGCAATTACGTAATATCAAGAACACCCACCCAGTGGCCAGTCATACCCAAAAATATTTCATCAGGCAAACCAATGTTTCTAGGAGGAGACAAACTCCAACCTATTTGACATTGCTGCAGACCAAGTTAGTATCTTTCATTCACTCTTCATTATTTTCCTTTGGGAAGCAAGTGTCTTTAATGACCCTTTTTTTTTCTGATCGGCAAAAATTTATTAGTGAAACTTGACAAGGGTACATCAAGTTTGGGGGAGAGGGGAGGAGACTCCAAACGAGTTGAAGAAATTAGAACACCTAATGGGTCAAAGCCCAAAAAGCACGCCATGGGCAAAGCCCAAAGCACCCAATGGCCTAGCCCAATTGCAAACAGTAAAAACAAGTGAAGCTCAGTACATCAAAGGGCATATCTAATGCAAAAATTAAAGGCCGAACCAAAAGCCCAAAAATGGGAACCCTAGCAACCCTATGCCGCCCCCACACTATCCAATAGACCTCACCCCTTGCCGTTAGGCCCAAACCAGTCCCATCCAACAATGGGAACAGGCGGGTGACTATGAGCCGACGATGGGGAAAACCCAGAGACAATGGCCGCCACAATGACCACCGACACTGGTAATCTTTAATGGGAACATCCAGGAATGAAACCAATGGAGGAAAAAGGAGCTGGCGAAAGGGAAACAAGCTAACGCTGAGGAAAAGGGAACCGAGGGCGTTGCCATCAAACGGCAGTCCGAGGAAAACAACCACGTTGGTGCGTCCCTAATGAGCGGCCAGACTCTGATATTGGCCTCCAAGACACTGCCACTTTGGGTCTTATAAACAAACAAGAGAAGGGCAACCAAGGAGACCAAAACACCTTTGTATCTGCAAACCAAACCGCCGAGCCATCCACCTCCAACCATCAAAACAGAGAAAAAAGATACCAAAAAGAAAAAAACAAGAAGGAGAAAGAGAAGAGATCAGAAAAAGGGAAAAGAGGGAGGGAGGGGGAGAGAGAGAGAGAGAGAGAGAGAGAGAGAGAAAGAGGAAGAACGGATATATTGGAAGGGGTATAGGTTTGCCCTCCCCTCCCACCGCCATAGCAGCCGAAGCCCTAGGGGGGAGGGGGGGAGAAGAAGCACAGGAGCAGCGGCTAGGGTAAGAGTTTTTAGAGAGAGAAAGAAGGGGGGAGGGGGAGCATCTCTGTCTTTTTATGACCTTAAAAGAAGAAACAAACCGAAAATGAAAGAAAAGCAGTATATGCATTTATCCAGCCACTTGTTTACCTTCCTCACTAAATATCCCTATGACTATGTATAACACAAGTCAGTGGCATGTTCATCTCCGTGATTTGTGTCACATATATTCATGAGGTATGCCTCTCTCTCTGTTATTCATCCCACATGTGTATAGTTAACCCTTTAGATATTCTGGTCTAATATTCATTGGGATTAATGGGCATTAATATGTGTATTACTCTACTTTCAAAAGTCCTAAGAAGAGGCTTACAAGTTTACTTTATTTTCCAAATGATCGCAGCAGAATACATATGGTTAGGCTTCTTTAAACTGGACAAACAAACTAAGCCTTGAGTCCCAGTCAATCGAGGTTGGCTAGTTCTTTTTGTACAGGGATGCAAATTTGGTTTTTGGACTCTTGTGACCTGGGTTCTTCTAAATGTTGGCAGTTAGAGAGTCTCAACATTTGAGCAAGGGTGTGGGATATGTATCCAGCGCTCATAATTCCACGCACACTTATAAGCACGCCTCCCATTATGTATTCCTAAGTAGTTGAGCTTATCATATAACTTTGCATTGAACACTTTATATACCCACTAAAACCCCTAAAGTGGGGTTTTCCGTACTATAATGCATATGGACATCATTTCACCCTGAAAAAGATAAATGAAGTATTCAAAAAAAATCAGAATTTTAGATGAGTTTATCTTTTCACGGTTTCCTACTCTTTTTCAGTGTGAAATGATGTCCATATGCATTATAGTATGGTAAACCCCACCTATTCTGCACCTCCACAAATTCCTCACCTGCCCACTTCTGCACCTCGCTGAAAACCCTAGCGGGTGAAAAGTTCCTCTGGTACGCACCTCACAGTGGGTTCAGCAACCAGTTGTCCAAGTTCAGAAACGCCATTTTGATGGCCGCTATACTCAATCAGACCCTAATTGTGCCTCCGGTTCTGGATCACCACGCCGTTGCTCTTGGCAGTTGCCCTAAATTTAGGGTTTTGAGTCCCAACCAACTTCGATTTTCTGTCTGGAACCACATCATTGATCTCGTTCGTACTCGCAGGCAAGTAATTTTTACCTACCTGATTTACTTGTGAACATTTTCTTATGTGTGTTTTGTGCATGTGTGTGTGTGTGTTGGAACATATAAATTATTGAGCTCATTCATAGTCTCAGGCAAGTAATTTGAACCCACCTTGTAGACTTGCGTATATATTCATATGTGTACATAAGTACATACAAACACAACTTGTGGAGTGTGTTCAAATTAGGATATCGTGTATCGCAGGAAAGTAATTTGAACCCCACTTTATGTACTTGTGTATGTTTTCATATGTATATATAGACGTGTGTGTAAAAACATACTAGTACCTCCGTCCAAAAAGAGCGAAGCGTGAACTTAAAAATAATGCATGTTTGTTGAAGAAGATCAACCTTTTTGCTTAATTACTAGATATCAATTGCTGAAAATTACTAGATATCAATGAGTTCTTCTCATTTTTCTTAAAAAGTTTGAATTTTTCTTGACAAAAATGTATTAGTACCCCACCTTATATGCTTGTGAACATTTTTTATGTGTGCGGCGTGCGCGTGTAGGAACATATATATTATTGAGCTCATTCATAGTCTCAGCCTCAGGCAAGTAATTTGAACCCCACCTTGTAGACCTATGTATTCATATGTTATTGAGCTCATCCATAGTCTCAGGCAAGTAATTTTCAAATCTATATATAGTTATAGATGTGTATATAAACATACTAGTACCTCCGACCCAAAAAGAGCGAAAAGATAACTTAAAAAATAATGCATGTTTGTTGAAAAAGATTCAACCTTTTTGCCGCTAATTACTATATATCAATGAGTTCTTCTAATTTATCGAAAAAGTTAGAATTTTTGTTGACAAAATTAAATTTTTAAGTTCTTTCTTTGCGGATGGGACAATCTTTTTGGCAAGTAATTTGAACACCCAACTTGTATACATACGTGTATTTTCATACACACACAACTTATGGAGATGTAGATTTTTTAGGAGTACTCTTCAGTTTCTCAATTTCTTCCAGTTAATGTTTGTGCAGATACTGTACATACAAACCCATTTATGTATTTGGGTTCAATTGTTCTTTTTATTATTAGATTCTGGACTTCTGGGTGTAATTGGGTATTCTTCTATTCATAAAAATGGATACTTCATTTTCATTGATCAAAGTTATACATTAGGTGCCCTTAGGCAAGGGAATTACATGTGCATACAAGAACTGTATCCAATCTAATGAAATAACTGCCACTCTAACTAACTGAGAGAATCTCCACGTGGCCAGCGGTGAGTCAGCATATGCCCTGTGGTGGCCCTTGCCCCCACTATAGTTTGTGAGTTATTTAATAATGAAGTTTACTTCCTGAAATGAGTTTACTGAGTTTAAGTGAACAAGTAGCCGTTGAGCTGAATGGAGAAAAAGATTCATGTAGCGGACCCCAATTGATTGGGACATTACGCAAGAGTTTGGTTATTGGTGAAATGAGTCTTCTTTTTTTTTGTACCTAAATACTTATCATTGCTTGATTGTGGAGATTGAATGAGACTAGATTTATCCTTCAGTGTGCTTGCCCTTGGAAGAGACCAGTTGAAACTCCTAGAAATGACTATTGAGAGAGCATTTTCGACTATGGGGCATTTGAAAAGTCTATGATGCAGCTGAATAAGCAACTAATTGATGAGCGATAGCATAATTGCATACTTCAAGAGAGAGATTCTTGAAAGCATTGATGTTAACAATTATTGCGTGAAGTTCTCAAAATATGAAAACTTGCGGCTCGCCATGCTTTATTGTTAAAACTCGCATTTGTAGCTTATTATTATTATTATTATTATTATTATTATTATTACCAATATACTAGTTTTGATAGTAGTTTCATTAAAAAATAGTTCTCATTGTTGTATTGTCAATTTGTCATTAACTGTGGAATTTTTTTGGTTGCCTTTTTGTTTCATAAGCCCCCAACTAACTCTGGCTGTGCCACTGCACGTAGGCTAACCAAATAACTGATGTAATAATGAGTTAGGGTTCACAGTATTACCAGTTTGGATTTGGTTTGAAGTAGAAGCTTGATTGTAAGAGAAGACTGTTCACTTTCTCAATATTGATTGGGGGTCTTACTGGTTCCTGTTAATTTTCTTCTAGGCGGAACTGCTCTTTTTCTGCCATTCCATTATGTAGGCTGTGTTTTATAACTATGTTAATTATTGCCAAAGTCAAATTCATTTACCAGAGCATCCCATGTCAATTCTTTTGTGTAACTAGTGTTAAGTAGATAAAGACAAACACGTTCATGATTCATATACTTGGCAGAACTTTTAAGATTTTTAAGATTAGGCTCTTGTTGAAAATGGGTTTCTTCCTATGTTACGCAGACTCTCGTAATGGTATGAAGTACCCGTGTCGGACACTCGACATTCGGATAAGGGTGTGGGATATATGTCCAATAAGTTTAGTAAGACACCTCTATAGAAAATCTAATTGTAATTCGAGTTTATCATAAGGTATGCATAAGCCTCTTTTATTCTCCATGAAATGCACTATAGAACCTTAAAGCACCATTTTACATAAGAAAATACACAAAAAAATAGAAACAAATTCGAATATTTTGCCGTGTCCCCCTGTACTTGAAATAGGTGAATTCCACCCCTAGATACATACCCGCACCCGACACCCGTACCCGAGTCCAAGTAACATAGGTTTCTTCTATATTTTCACCCTTTTTCAGTCGATAGGAAGGAATAAGAGAATAAGAGACGGTGAAGGTGCAATTTGCAGTGATAGGATGTGAACCCAGGCGTTTTATCTAGTAAGGGTGCTCCTCAACACTAGTTTGACCCTTTAGTCTTGTACTCCATTAGGGAGAAGTGCTGATTTCTTCAGACTAGTATACTTTCTTTGATCAGCTTGCCTTCAGTTCTCATAGCTGTTTCACCATGTTACGTTTCTTTTTAGTAGAAGCGTACTTTACGTTCATTTCTTGGTATTTACTTGCTTCAAAGGTTGCAGGTATGTTTCAATGGCTGAAATAATTGATATTTCAAAATTAGTATCGGGTTCAGATATTCGAGTAATAGATTTCGGAGAATTCAATGATGTGGAGTCAATATAGAGTTGGCTTGCTCTAAGGAGTCAAATAGACAGTCCTCTTTTTTTGGAACTATGTGGGAATGCGGGTCTCTACTGTCCGGCAACAATGGTAATGTAAATAGCTGCGTATATGCTGTAGAATTAGATGAAGATTGCAGAACAACAGTCTGGACTTACGGAAAAGACGGCAAAGATGGGATATTAGACTCGTTCCAACCAGATGAACAACTTAAGAAGGAAAAGAAAATCTCATACGTCAGGACGCGTCACGATGTTTATAAGACCCTTGGACCTGGTTCAGTATCTGAATCGGCCTCTATCTTGGCATTTGGAAGCCTTTTCACTTCTCCATATAAAGGTTCAGAGCTACACATTGACATACATGAAGCTCCTAGAGATCAAAGAATGCTATCTTTAATTGAAAATGTGAGATTTCTCACGTTTGTCCCTGAGATCACGAATTCAGGGAAAGACTTTGTTTATGAGAAAATCAAATCGCCTTTTTTGTGTGCCCAACTTAGGTTGTTGGATGGGCAGTTTAAGAACCACTGGAAGAGTACTTTTCTGCGGTTACAAGAAAAGATGGAGTATTTAAGAAATGAAGGTGTTCCTCTTCCAATTCATATCTTTGTAATGATTGATCTTCCTGGGGGTAATTGGACCGGAAGTTATTTGGAGGAATTAGCAAGCAAGAGATTCAGATGGCTTTAAGCTGCATGTTCTGAGCGAAAACTATGAGATAGTCATAAGAACTGCAAAGAAACTGGGGGATGCTGGAATGAAGAAGCATTGTCACCCTCCATTGCTACCTGATATACTTCTATACATAGAGGATACTGTTTGCAGTTGTGCTAAGCTTTGTTTTGTGGGAACTGCTGGTTCAACAATTGCAGAGAGTACAGAGCTTATGAGGAAGTATGGTGTTTGCTCCAGTCGGGGCACCGTTCAATTGTAGTTGTTGGCTAGTTCAATATTTTGATTTGAGAGAGATAATTTATCTTTTCACTGTTTCCTACTCTTTTTACGTCAAGAGAATTAGATGAATTCAACATTTAAACACACTACCCGCACCTCACCCCTACCCAGTGAATGCCCAAATGGTTGACTTTATCTTTGGTAGCACTTGTCACCCATATGCCAGCTTTATTTTTCGTGCATTTTTTGCAGTCCGGAGATACTCCAGTGGAGTCACATGATTTCTTCGTGGTAAACCCTCCACAAGTGGAAGCACGGACAACCAACCCATTGCCTGCACCTTCTGCTTTGGATGAAGAATGTGAATCAATGGATCCATCCAACTCCAACGATGGCGAACAGGTCCCACAAAAGCCAGACAGCTTGCAGTGCTGTTATCCATTTGTTATTCCTGCTTATATCCCTCAATTCTTTCCCTTTTCTGTTCCATTTTGGCCTGGGCATGTTGTGGAACCTGTTAAAACGGAGACACATGAGGTGCTTAAGCCAACTGCAGTACATTCGAAGAGCCCGATTAATGTGGATGAGCTGGTTGGCATGTCGAAACTCAGTTTAGGGAAATCCATTGGAAACGCAGAACCATTTCCTCTCTCACTCAAGCTACTTGAAGGTTCCAATAGGCACTTTGCTTTCCATCCTAATCCTGCTCCCTCTGGGAGTTCGCGTGTTGACTCCAGCTGCAATCCGAAACATGCAGTTTAAAGATTTCTGTGTTGAGCGTAGGGGTTAGCTTAGTAGCAGTGCTGGTGAGCGATGGAAATCCTGTTAATACAAGACAATGATTTGCAGAATGGTTGGATTTCTATTACAGTTGTTTTTGTTGGATAACCTTGTTAAGTTTTACTTGTAGAAACTGTTTCAACTTTCAGTGCTTTTACCTTTTAGGCTGTAGGTACTCCGTCGAAAACTGCTTGAAGTTTTTCATGTTACACTAGTAAATGTCTTGTAGTGATCTATAATCGAATGTAATTGTTGTCATTCTGCTAGTTCATTTACATTTGATGTTTCCTTGAGGAGTTTCTATTTACTGAACTGGGAAGATTTATCCGGCTTTTTGGCAAAAATTGACCAGGGGTCCAGGACCCTTGTGCATCAAGAGTCCTACAGTATGAGTAATTATTTCAGGTGGTGTCCCAGCGCCTTTAACCACCACATATTTTTTGTCGGGCACCAGTAAAGTATAGCAAAATTAAAATTCTATACAATTGCAATTCACATTCATACAATAGCCTTAAAGCATCAAACTATTTCAACTGAGAGTCTTATTACAAGCAATAACAAAACCATTAGTACATACACAAAACAAACAACTGAGAGTTGTTACAATTGGCAATAGCACAACCATTAGCACACACATATGACAAAGGTGTGAAAATGAACTTAAAAATAGATGGATAGCAGCAGCTTTGGAGTCGGGTCTAAGATTACCAATTTTTGGGTCCGCGGGTCGGTCATCTGATTCTCTAGCATTCATAATCTCTATTCTGAAAAATCATTTTTCCTGTTCTAATGTACGATGTGATGGTGCGTATTAGGACAAACGATTCCATAGCCTTACACCTGAAGCACACGTTCCCTCTGGTGTGCCACAGACGAACTTGGATCGATCAGGGTTCTTTCAATGCGCCTCTGTTGGGTATTCAAATCATAGACAAGGTTGCCTCTCATTCTCTCTTTGATATAGTTCCACAACACTTGCACAAGTCTGAAGTTCCCCATCAGCCCAGTTGAAAACAGGACATACAGCAAAAACAGAACAGGCCTAATTGGTTCGGGCAAAATAACTGATGCAAGAGACACCAAAGAAAGTGAACCAAGAACCACCGCACCACGAAGAACAACATTGGTATAAGCCGGTCTGGTATGACTCTGAATCAAATATAAGCTCAGTTCATAATCATAGGCCAAGGAGTACAGAAGCAAGCTGGCAATGGAAGTGAACATGGCTTTCGGGTGTGTTTGGAATGGAGTTGAATCCAACCCCTGATATTTCAGTTTGAGAAAGTTGAGGAGAATTGGGAGAAGAAACTCATAAATGGCATGGTAAAGAGAGAGTGGATGTCGTTCTCCTTCTTGTGTGAAGTAGGAGGAGAAACTCCTGCTGATGAACGCGATGTTGGTCTATCCGGGGAAGCTTCTTCTCCCTCTTGTGATTGTTGCTGCAACTGTCTCCATTGGCTTTAAGGTTTATTTTGTCTGAAGAAGAGAGAGAAAGAGTTAGAACAACATGACAATAAAGAAGTCACATTAGTAGGAGAATGAAAGCATTTACTTTGGTCAAATGGAGCTGATGTTGATTCTCTGGACTGTTATTATGGGTTTTGTAGAGACAAAGACCTTCTTAGGCATTAAGGGTGTTGCCTGAGATTTTGTGTGGGTTTAGAGGGCTCGGAAAAAGGAGGTTTTGAAAAAAAACTCACATAGGTGACAGGTTCAGAAGGTTGAACCAGGTGGTCCTAACATTTTTGTGTGGTAAAAAATAATTCTGGTTCACAAAGGTATTTTCCAATTTTTTGTGTGCAGGTTGAAATCTAGGTCGACAAGGACGGTCCAGGATTCACTTTATGCCGTGGAAGGAATTAAATAATGGGGTTAGGGACTTCGCCTTCTCTTTTCAGGTTTATTTAGATAATCGGAGTTGTTTATTGTTTAGAGCTCGTCGAGAACATATACAATATAAAAAAAAATGATTTTAGGGTTTATATGTTACACATATCTTAAATATTGTGGAATCAGACGGGTTTGGTCAAGTAGGCGTGAGACAGCAACTAAAGGGCTTTCTCTCCAATAGGTCGCAAGGTCAAATTTCATGAAAGCGGAACGTTCCAAACCTTGGGGCAGCTAGAGGTTTACTCAATCATGAATTTCAGTATCCTAAGATTAGTCAAGGTGGACGCAAACTGATCTGGACGACCGGTTATGATTCTTATGAAAAAGAAAGTTGTGGAATTGGTTATTCAACAGGCATGTAATTCTTATGGCTCCATGAGATTTCTTTTTGTAATTCAATTCCGTGTGAAATGGGGTCAACCTTTTTCTTATTTGTAGGTTGTAACAAAAGGCCAGGGTTCAGGTGGCCCAAGTTGATCAAATCCCCAATGTGGGAAACTTCTTGGGTGTGGTTAACTTGGTGGTTCTCTTTTCTTAAAGGATTTACTGGTTGGCCTGATGGGATCCAGTAGATTGGCATCTCATTGTATCACTGTTACAGTGTGCTGGTTAATGTCCTAATTCTGGTGTGGACATGTCTTTGACTGAATCGAAAAAAGAATTAATCAAGGTATGTGTATGTTGATCCAAAAGCCACTTTTCATTGAAAAGAAAAAAGAAAAAGAAGTATAGCATTGTCGCGTTGTGGTGATTAATAAGTGGGAAAACCTACGTGACATTTTCTCTTCTCTTTTTGTAATGAATGAGCTATGCCAAAAAAAAAAAAGACAAAACAAAAGCAATAACTTCTTACAATAAATCAATTTTGGGAACCGGAGGCTGGAGGGCACTCACAAAAGGGTGTAGTGATCAACCGTAACCATTGAATTCAGCAATCAATGGTCCAGATTTTTAAAAAAAAAATTCTCTTACATAATAGAGTTTATTTTAAATCTGAATCATTAATTGTTGAATCTAACGGATGTGGTTCCTCGCAACACTTTATGCCCCCGATTCCTCAATTTTGAATCTAAGCTAAAATCAACCATAATTTTTGCACATAGTTCATTTGTTAAAATCATGCTTTTAGCAAATGGGTTGATAACGGAAAACTAAGCCTAAGGTCACTTTTGCCTAACATTAGCGTCCCGGCGGAGCGTTCGTGGGAAACGAATCAAAATTGATAGGCTAAAATCAAGGAGCCATTTTTTCATTGAAGAACTCACGCAGAGGAGGGAGAGAGTGTGATGGAAGCTCTCAACTTGAGCAGAAGCAACATCAAATGGAAGAAGAGGCCCTTTTATCCCAGATCACCACCCTCTCTCCTCCCAATCTCTCTCCTCTTCCTCCTCTTCTCTCTCCTCCTTTTCCTCTCCTACAAGCACATTTCCACTTCTACCCTCCTCCGCACCTCCAAAAATTCCTCACCTGCCCGCTTCTGCACCTCGCAGCTGAAAACCCTAGCGGGTGAAAAGTTCCTCTGGTACGCACCCCACAGTGGGTTCAGCAACCAGTTGTCCGAGCTCAGAAACGCCCTTTTGATGGCCGCTATACTCGATCGGACCTTAATTGTGCCTCCTGTTCTGGATCACCACGCCGTTGCTCTTGGCAGTTGCCCTAAATTTAGGGTTTTGAGTCCCAACCAACTTCGGTTTTCTGTCTGGAACCACGTCATTGATCTCATTCGTAGTCGCAGGCAAGTAATTTGTACCCCACCTTATTTACTTATGGACATTGTCATATGTATGTTTTTGTGTGTGTGTTTATGTTTAGGAACATATACATTTTTGTGTGTGTGTTTATGTGTAGGAACATATACACTTTTGTGTGTGTCTCAAGCAAGTAATTTGAACCCCACCTTGTAGACTTATTTCATATGTATAAATGTATACATAAGTACATACACACGCAACTTGTGGAGGACTTTTCAAATTAGGATATGTATCGTGTATCGCATGAAAGTAATTTTTTGAGCGAAACATGAACTTAAAAATAATGCATGTTTGTTGAAAAAGATTCAACCTTTTTTCTTAATTACTAGATATCAATTGCTGTCTGCTGATGATTACTAGATATCAATGAGTTCTTCTCAGTTATCTAAAAAAGTTTGAATTTTTCTTGACGGAAATGTATTAGTACCCCTCCTTTTTGTGAACATTTTATATGCATGTGTGCGCTCGTGTAGCAGCATATATGTTATTGAGCTCATTCATAGTCTCAGGCAAGTAATTTGAACCCATGTTGTAGACCTATGTATTTTTATGTGTAGATAATTATATACACATTCAACTTGTATGTGTATGTGTGTGCGCGCGCGTGTAGGAACATATATATTATTGAGCTCATTCGTAGTCTCAGGCAAGTAATTTGAACCCCACCTTGTAGAGCTATGTACTCATATGTATAGATCATTAGATACACATATAACTTGTGGAGTGTTTTCAAATTAGGATACCTATCATCTATCAGTAATTTGAACCCCATCTTATATACTTATGTATATTTTCACATCTATACATATAGTTATAGATGTGTGTATAAAGACATACTAGTACCTCCGACCCAAAAAGAGTGAAACAAGAACTTGAAAATAATGCATGTTTGTTGAAAAAGTTTCAACCTTTTTGCCGCTAATTACTAGTAGTATATATCAATGAGTTCTTCTGATTTATCTAAAAAGTTAGAATTTTTGTTGACAAAATTAATTTTTTAAGTTCTTTTTTTGCGGCCGGGACAATCTTTTTGGGATGGGAGAGTACATATTATTGAGATCATTCATAGTCGCAGGCAAGTAATTTGAACACCCAACTTGTGTACACACGTTTATTTTCATTTTCATACACACAACTTGTGGAGATGTAGATTTTTTAGGAGTACTCTTCAATTTCTCAATTTCTTCCAGTTAATGCTTGTGCAGATACTGTACATATAAACCCATTTATGTATTTGGGTACAACTGTTCTTTTTCTTATTAGATTCTGGACTTCTGGGTGTAATTGGGTTTTCATCTATTCATAAAAATGGGTACTCATTGTTGCTTCTTACTGGTGAACTCTCTCTGTTTTTAAACAAAACAAGTGAGGGATGTTCATGTTTCCGAAGCATAGATCTGTTTTTTAAGCCAGCATTAAACAGCTCGGTGCATCACACTTATGTGTTCTGTTGCATCGTGTTACCTGTCTCCTAGTAAATAACTGCCAACTAACTAAGAGAATCTCCACATGGCCAGTGGTGAGTCAGCATACGCCCTGTGGTGGCACTTGCCCCCACTATAGTTTCTGAGTGAACAATTAGCCCTTGGGCTGAATGGAGAAAAAGATTCATGTAGCCGACCCCAATTGATTGGGACATAACGCTTTGGTTTGGTTTGTATTGTGAAATGAGTTTTTATTTTTTATTTTTTATGGTACCTAAATACTTATCATTACATGATTGTGGAGTTGAATGAGACTAGATTTATCCTTCAGTGTGCTTGCCCTTGGAAGAGACCAGTTGAAACTCCTAGAATTGACTATTGAGAGAGCATTTCAACTATTAGTCATTTGAAAAATCTATGATGCAGCCGAGTAAGCAAGTAATTGATGAGCAATAGCATAATTGCATACTTCGAGAGAGAGATTCTTGAAAGCGCCGACGATAAAAATTATTGCCTGAAGTTTTCAAAATATGAAAACTTGCGGCTCGCCATGCTCTATTGTTAAATCTCGCATTTGTAGCTTTTTCTTTTGTAACCAATATGCTTGTTTTGTTAGTAGTTTCATTGAAAGATATTTCTCATAGTTGTATTGTCATTAAACTGTGGAATTTTTTTTTGTTGCATTTGTGTTTCATAATCCCCCAACTAACTCTGTCTGTGCCACTGCACGTAGGCTAACCAAATAACTGATGTAATAATGAGTTCGGCTTCACAGTATTACCAGTTTGGATTTGGTTTGAAGTAGAAGCTTCATTTTAAGATAAGACTGTTCACTTCCTCAAAATTGATTGGGGGTCTTACTGGTTCCTGTTAATTTTCTTCTAGGCAGAACTGCTCTTTCTGCCATTCCGTTATGTAGGCTATGTGTTATATAACTATGTTAAATATTGCAGAAGTCAAATTCATTTACCAGGGCATCCCATGTCAATTCTTTTGTGTAACTAGTGGCAAGTATAAAAGGACAAAAACATTCCTATACTTGGCAGAACTTTTAAGATTTTCAAGATTAGGCTCTTGCTGAAAATGGGTTTCTTCTATATTTTCACCCTTTTTCAATCGATAGGAGGGAATAAGAGAATAAGAGGGTGAAGCTGCAATTTGCAGTGATTGGATGCGAACCCAGGCATTGTATCTAGTAGGGGAGCTCCTGAACACTAGTTTGACCCCGTAGTCTTGTACTCTATTAGGGAGAAGTGCTGATTTCTTCAGACTAGTATACTTTTATCTTTGATCAGCTTGCCTTCAGTTCTCATAGCTGTTTCACCATGTTAAGTTTCTTTTTAGTATAAGCGTAGTTTATGTACATTTCTTGATATTTACTTGCTTCAACGGTTGCAGGTATGTTTCAATGGCTGAAATAATTGATCTTTCAAAATTAGTATCTGGTTCAGATATTCGAGTAATAGATTTCAGAGAATTTATATCTATCTGGTGTGGAGTCAATATAGAATTGGCTTGCTCTGAGTCAAATAGACAGTCCTCTTTTTTTGAAACTATGAGGGAGTGTGGGTCTCTACTATCCGGCAACAATGGTAATGTAAATAGCTGTGTATATGCTGTAGATGAAGATTGCAGAACAACAGTCTGGACGTACGGAAATGACGACGAAGATGGGATATTAGACTCATTCCAACCAGATGAACAACTTAAGAAGAAAAAGAAAATCTCATACGTCAGGACACGTCACAACGTTTATAAGACCCTTGGACCTGGTTCAGGATCTGATTCAGCCTCTATCTTGGCATTTGGAAGCCTTTTCACTTCACCATATAAAGGTTCAGAGCTACACATTGACATCCATGAAGCTCCTAGAGATCAAAGAGTGCAATCCTTAATTGAAAATGTGAGATTTCTCCCGTTTGTCCCTGAGATCACGAATGCGGGGAAAGACTTTGTTTATGAGAAAATCAAATCGCCTTTTTTGTGTGCCCAACTTAGGTTGTTGGATGGGCAGTTTAAGAACCACTGGAAGGGTACTTTTCTGGGGTTACAAGAAAAGATTGAATATTTAAGACATGAAGGTGTTCCTCTTCCAATTCATATCTTTGTAATGACTGATCTTCCTGGGGGTAATTGGACCGCAAGTTATTTGGAGGAATTAGCAAGAGATTCAGATGGCTTTAAGCTGCATGTTCTGAGTGAAAATGATGAGATAGTCATAAGAACTGCAAAGAAACTGGGGGATGCTGGAATGAAGAAGCATTGCCACCCTCCATTGCTACCTGATATACTTCTATACATAGAGGAAACTGTTTGCAGTTGTGCTAAGCTTGGTTTTGTGGGAACTGCTGGTTCAACAATTGCAGAGAGTATAGAGCTTATGAGGAAGTATGGTGTTTGCTCCAATCAGGGCACCATTCAATTGTAGCTATTGGCTAGTTCAATATTTTGATTTGAGAGATATAATATCACCTATTGTCATTTACCTGAAATCAGTCATTTTCATGGGTGGTGAAGCTTCTAGGATTTGGGCTTTCTAAATTTGCCGAAATCCCAAAACAGATTGTGGCTAGCTGTATATGTAACCGTTCTGACACGGTTGAAATCTGGGTACAATTGAGCTTCAAAATTATGATATGATGATCGCTCCAGTTGGATGTGTTGCCTTCCATTGCAAGTGACCAAATCTGGACAAGTTTATCTGCCATACAAGATGAGCTGATCCAATTCTAAATGCAATGGTTTCCGACAAATGGTTGCTTCACTACTTGGGGCAGTCTCAATCGAACTGGAGTGCTCCAAGTTATTCCGCCATTTGGAGGGATCGGTCAACATATGATGCCGTTTTGATATGCTGTTTGAAATTAGATGGGCAGTGCTGATTTCCAGATTCTCGACAGTTGAATATGGTCCTTTCTTAGTGTTGAGTTTCTTTCTCACAGCAATTGATGTATAGATGTGGAACTAGAGTGTCGTATCTTTTTTTCCACTCAATCTCATTCATTGTTGATTTGTTTAATTTCCTCTCTGGTTTTTCTTGACTTCCACTAAGATGCTTTTTCTTCTCTCTTCTTGACAGTTGAGAGAGTATAGGCTCTCTTTTTCGCAATATAAAACCAGTTTTGCTTCATGTAATTGCTTGTCGAAAGTTGAAACCTTTTCTTCAATTCTTTCTCCTCAGCTGATAACGACTCTTCCTGCCTCATTTCACCATTAGCAAGCTCTAAGTGTTCGGCTTCAACTGACTCAAAACAACATCATAACAGTTAACAATAATCAACCATCTCGTCCTTGTTACCTCTAACAAACTGCTGCTTTGTATCTACGATACCTCAACAGAAGGTTTTTGCGCCTGTACTTGTGCTTTTGCTTCGGACAGATGAGGTGCGTTAACTTGCTCGAGTTTGTTGTAGATTAGATTGCTCTTGATTCTGGTCTGTATCATGCTGTTGAGACTCGTTTGGATTACCAATAGTCTGATTCTGGTCTACCTGCGATTGCTCACTCAACTCAGATAGATGAGGCGCCTTAAGTTGCTCCAAAGTTTTTTCATACATTGAGGAAACCATTTGCAATTGTGCTGAACTTTCTTCGTGGGAAATGGGGACTTTTAATAAGTTATGCTGACCGTCTCGTCCGTCCCGTTTGTGGATATTTGTCGGGACCACTTCCATGATTAGAACTGTTTATTTTTAGACGTCATCGAGAATATTAATTCTTTGAAAACAAATGTTGATCGGGTACAGTTTAATATTCTTTCAAAACACATTTGTGTTGCAAAATTAAAGAAATAATATCGGAAAGCCACAACCCATTTTGCTAAATATCAATGTGTTCCGAAAACAGTCAAACGGTGTCTAATTAGCATAGTTTTTTGCGAGGCTAATGTTTTTGACGAGGCATAAAAAGTGAATGGTTCCAATTATCAAAGTGGGTCTACAAAAAGACTCCGCAACGGGATGAACTGGAAATTCAAAGAACATATTCCTCGTGTTTTATAATGTTAAATTAGTAGGGTTGTAAAAGGCCGATTCAAGCTTTGAAGTATTTGAGCTTGGTTTATTCAAAACCACCCTAGCTCGAACCCAAATAATTGGATTTGACCTCGTCTCATCCAGTATCGAGGTGTTTGAGCTCGGTTTATTAGTAAACAAGCTTATACAAATGAGCTAAATCGCTACAAACAACTCGAGTT
Source organism: Vaccinium darrowii (assembly GCA_020921065.1). Classification (NCBI taxonomy): domain Eukaryota; kingdom Viridiplantae; phylum Streptophyta; class Magnoliopsida; order Ericales; family Ericaceae; genus Vaccinium; species Vaccinium darrowii. The sequence goes on along the minus strand of CM037152.1, from coordinate 1,370,086 downwards.
ATAGCTAACTTGAGCTCGACTCGTTTACTAAACGAGTTTTATACACTAGCTCATTTGCTAACGGGCTCAGCCAAACACATAACGAGAATCAAGCCTCAAGCTGCTCACAACTTATGGAAATTCAGCGACAAACTCCTTCAGATTTCCGTCCTTCTCCTTCTGTTTGTGATAAGGTAGTCTAGACTTTATCCTCTGATGGTTGCTACTCTGTTAAATCTGCTTGGGATGCTTGTCGTCAACGTTTTGCAACTACACCTTGGCATATCTTGGTTTGGTTCAGCCAGGGAGTTCCTCGTTGGAGTTTTATTGAATGGCTAGCTGTTTGGGGTCGTCTCTCCACCAAAGACAGACTGGTAGGTTGGGGTGTTAATGTGAACTCTCAGTGTGTGTTGTGTTCCACTGGTGTTGAATCTCATTCTCATCTTTTCTTTGAGTGTGCTTTTTCTACTGTTGTTTGGAAGCGTGTGCTGGCCAAGAATGGCATTTCTAGAGCTATTCTTCCTCTGGATCAGGTGCTTGATTGGGCTGTCCATCATAGGGGAGGTAAAGGTTTGCGAAATGCTGTGTATAAATTGTCGTTGGTAGCATCCATCTACTTCATTTGGGGAGAACGAAACCTGCGTGTATTTCAGGGAAAAGCCAGGAGTGAGGTCAATGTGTCCTCTACTATACTTGAGGCAGTTAGGGCCAAGTTGAGCTCTTGGACGGCTGTTAAGTTTACCGCTGTTAATAGGAGAATTTGTGATGATTGGCTTTAGATTCTAGAATTTTTCGAGTTAACACTTAGTGTTAGGGTTTTGTTTTTTGTGGTTGCCTTGTTGAGATCTTTTTCTTTGGTTGTTTAGCGTTGTTCAGGGGTATGCCCCGGTGTTTTTTGTAGCTTTTCTGCTTTTTGGTGATATAAATTTTACTTACCAAAAAAAAAAAAAAAAGAATAGGGTCAAGATTAGCAAATGCTTTTCTTGTTTCCCCGCTATTTTAATTGCCTGTCCCTCTCTGAAATCATTGCTTACGGAAGCCATCGATGATTCCTCTTTTCCTGGTCTTCGGCTGAGTTTTCCATTTGATTTTAGTAACTCAATTGCTAAAATCGGTTGATTTTATCACTTGGTGAACTCATTTGCTAAAATCATTTCAAAAACCCAGCCTTCGTAGCAAGCATTCTTTTTTTTGTCAATCGATAGAAGAGAAATCAATTACATCACATATGAAGTACAAAGTACCAACCCGAGACACTACATGAATTGTGAGAGTCCACGAGACAACCAAGCCCAACAACTTAATCAATACAAGAAATAAACCCGTTACAAGGTAGAAACATAGAAAGAAACAAAGAAAGGAAAAGTTTCATGCACGCAGGCAGGGAGATTCGAACTCCTGACCTCCTAGTGAGATACAAGAGCCCTGGCCAACTGAGCTAGCCCCGTTGGTTCTTCGTAGCAAGCATTCACACTAGTCTTTTTGTTGAATTTTTTTCCCCCTATAAAAACGAGGTGTGGGGTTCAAAAACGGCTCTACAGTCACCCAGGGAATGGTGGTCACTTTTTTGAGAGCACTAAAAAAATTCACACTAGTCTTTTTTGTTGAATTTTTGTCCCCTATAAAAGCATTCACACTAGTCTTTTTGTTGTTTTTTGTTTACTGTTGGATCGGGCACCTCCTTTGAGTGTCCGTCCCATTTGTGGATATTTGTCGGGACCACTTTCATGATTAGAACTATTTATTTTTAAGACGTCATCGAGAATATTAATTCTTTGAAAACAAATGTTGATCGGGTACAGTTTAATATTCTTTCAAAACACATTTGTGTTGCAAAATTAAAGAAATAATATCGGAAAACCACAACCCATTTTGCTAAATATCAATGTGTTCCGAAAACAATCAAACGGTGTCTAATTAGCATAGTTTTTTGCAAGGCTAATGTTTTTGATGAGGCATAAAAAGTGAATGGTTCCAATTATCAAAGTGGGTCTACAAAAAGACCCCGCAACGGGATGAACTGGAAATTCAAAGAACATATTCCTCGTGTTTTATAATATTAAATTAGTAGAGATGTAAACGGCCGATTCAAGCTTTGAAATATTTGAGCTTGGTTCATTCAAAACCACCCTAGCTCGAGCCCAAGTTATTGGGTTTGACCTCGTCTCATTTAGTATCGAGTTGTTCGAGCTCGGTTCATTTGATAAGCAGCGAGCTTATATAAATGAGCTAAATCGCCACAAATAACTCGAACTTATACAAATGAGCTAAATCGCCACAAACAAATGAGGTGTTCGAGCTCGGTTCATTTAACAAGCGAGCTTTTCCAATTTTATTTTTTTCATTTAGCAACACGTCCTTTTTCTTGATGTATACTACATGTTTTTTTTTTCTTTTGTTAATCGGCAATGTGTACGTGTTGGAGCTATCAATGCCACGTTTATCCTGAGAAGAATAGGCTCTTTCAATTAGGAAATGTTTTTCTTGTTTCACGGTTCACACTCTTTTCTTCTCCCTTGACTTGATTCCTTATCCCTCTTATACGGACTTGAGGTTCCCATAGTGAGTCAAGTCACTACATTCAATTATGATCTCAATTGTGGACCCTCTAAAAACTTTATCTGTGATTGGAACTATTTATTTTTTCAGAAATATTGAGCACATCATGAGTACAAAAATTATAATCATTAGAGATGGTAGACACACAATTGAGACAAATTCGTCTGACAGTGTATTCTCCAAATGATATTAGTCATCGATATAAATGGTATCCAAATATATGGCGGCTAATATCCGATTAATTTGATTTCTTAAATCAATGATCTACTCAACATTCTCAACCAATCGTACGATTCCGATTCTAAATACAAATTAAAGAGAGTTTACAATTAAAGTCACTACAAAGACACTGTGTTTGGTTGAGAGTTTTGAGAAGAATTTTTTGAGAAATATTTTTGAGATAGTGTTTGGATGGGTTTTTGGAAAAATATAATAATTAGAGAGAGGTGTAATAATTGGAGAGAGATAGAGAGAGAAATGAGAATAATAATTGGAGAAAGGGATATAAGTAAAGAGAGAAATGTGATTAACGATTAGCGATATGAGAAACAGTGACTGCAAATCCTCTTGAGCGGTCTCATTCGCTTCCGTAAGCAATGATTTCAGAGAGGGACGACGGCATTTATAATAGCGGGGATAAATAGTACTATAAATGCCCCCGTCCCTCTCTGAAATCATTGCTTACGGAAGCCATCGAAGATTCATCTTTTCCTGGTCTTCGTAGCAACTAGCAAAGCATTCACACTAGTCCTTTTGTTGATTTTTTTCCCCTATAATGTGGTGTCGGGTTCAGAGGCGGCCCTACAATCTACACACGGAAGCGAGGTCACTTGAACACTAAAAAAACATTCTTTCTTAAAAATATACATGCAATATTTTTTTATTATTTTAGTTTAGCACTTCTTGAACACCTAACTCAAAAATATTTAAATACCTTACCTATAAGTTTTTGAACAACAAGCAATTTTTTTTTGAATATTTAGCCCCAAAAATAAGCTCACTAATCAATCAAATGTAAACAACCCAATTAAATCTCGTAGACAGTTCCATAGCTTGCCATAGATGGTAATTGAACACCTTGAAGTGTTATATTTTTTTTTATTACATGTAATAATTTTATCTTGGGTTTTGTTTGAACACTTAGTCCGATGCTATGAACACCCATCAATCTAGGTGATTCACAATTGAACACCTCAAAACAAAAAACACATTCTTATCGACCAGAGAGAGAGAGAGAGAGAGAGAGAGAGAGAATCTATTGGTATCGATATCGTGTTCTGGCTTCTATCTAAATAACAATCAACTCTATTTTTCAAATTTGTCTTGCAAAAGATTTTCAAGAAAAAATAATATATTTTATAGATTATTTTCCTACTCAGCAATGCTACTAGTAAAAGAAAATTTCAATTTTTATCACTCCCACGAAGAAATTCTCATAGTAACCTTGGTTTGTCTGATTTCCTAGTGCATTAGCTCAAAATAAAGAGCACATTCTTATCAACAAAAAATAAAAATAAAAAAAAGCAGAGAGAAAAAGTATCTATTGGTATCAATATCGTGCTCAAGCTTCTCTCTGAACAATAATCAACTCTATTTTTCAAATTTGTTGTGCAAAAGATTTTCAACAAAAAATACTATATTTTAAGATTATTTTCCTACTCAGCAATGCTACTAGCAAAAGAAAGTTTCAATTTTTATCATTTCCACCAAGAAATTCTCATAGTAACCTTGGTTTGTCTGATTTACTACAAGTTTTGAGGGAGGTTTTTTTGGGAATGACTAATGAGTGGATAAAGAGATGAGAGTAACCAACGCAGGTTGGTTTAAGTGGTTCGGCACTTGTTCCCCTTAAGCAAGGTCTCGAGTTCGAGTCTTGTGAATGGAGGAAACTTGCGCTGCGAGAGCTTTACCCCTTCATGGGCCGACCCGGCTCGAACCGGATTTAGTCGGAGTCCAGTGGGCTTCCAGATACCGGTGGTTTAGACCAAAAAAAAAAAAAAGAGATGAGAGTAATAATTAGAGAGAAAATTTAACGAACCGTGCTAAAAGATGGGTGGTTCTGAAAAACCAAAGTGAAGGATTAAGATTTTTGCACCCCAATTTTTATAAACGAACTCCAAATTGTCTTCTGTGTTTAAAACTACACGTAACACAAACACTAAAAGACAAAATTTTGGATTGTATTTAACATAGAACATAGAGCATAAATTATTTACCTAACCTTAGGTAAAGAACAAAATTAGAGTACGATGTTTTCGAATTAGATAAAAAAAAATTAGAGTACAATGTTAACAACATTAGTACATTTTTTTATACTAATTTTGTAAGCTAATCCATTACCAAAGGCAAAAGCCAAACACACCTGGTTGTACCCCCTTGATTTTCAATGGAAATGGGGTTCGAATCTATGGAAAAAATTCAAACCTCCTCCTTTAGTTGTTAGCCTATTATCACTCGTCTAATTTTTACTGATGTATACGGTATACCGTCATGAAACAAAGAAAAAAAAAATTGAAAAAGCCAAACACAAGCCAAGGCAAAGGCAGTTGGGGATAACGAAATAAAACACGTGAAACATGATGTGCCGGTTACATTTTAGTAATCCAAATTGGAACAAGTCAAATTTTATTTTAGCGTTTACCAATTGGGAATGGTCAATTTGGATAGGCCGTACAACACCATTTTCATCTTCTTTTTTCTTTTTTTTTTTTCCTTTTCAAAATGGTAATAGATTCACGAACAGTAACTTTTAAAGTAGCATCCGTCTTTAATCGAAGAATTAAAAAGCTACAATGAAGGTAGTCTTCTCAGGCAGAGGTACTCAAACCACTAATACTTCTCCTAGTTAAAGAATGAGTCAATCCATTTGCACTCTTAAGTGTACAAAAGAAAACTCATGCTAGGTTCCAAATGATTTTATGAGATAAAATTTAGTTTTGATAAAATCTAGAATCCTCAAATAATAAAAGCAAAACTAGATTTAGTATCAAATGAAGGCATTGGATGGAGTTTATCAAAACTAAATTTTATCATTTGGGAAGAAAAATGTGATTTTATCACACCTTTATCAAACCGCCTAAAATCATTTGGAAAACACCCCCTAGATTTATTAAAACCGACTAAAGCCGATGTTTTTACTGATTTCACACCAAATCATTCTACTCGCATGTATAAGCTAAAATACTCCCTTCGTCCCTTTTTAAATGTGTTGTTTCGTAAATCCAACTTATTAAAGAAACATTATCATTACACCTTTCAACTTTTTCACTTTCCACATCAAATTTTACCTCAACTTTTCAAAATTATCCTCCACCTTTACCCATTAACTTTTTATCCACTAACTTTTCAAAAGGGCAAAATGATAATTTTTCAAACTTTTATTAAGAGACGTCCCAAAATGGAAATGTCAACACTTAAAAAGGGACGGAGGGAGTACAATTTAGTGCAAACAACATGTCTATCTTTAGTAGTCCGAAGAAAAATAATTTAGTAAAAACAACCTCACGCTGATTAGAAAACCAAAACACCCATAGTTGCAAGGCCAGAAAGCCATCGATTTGATTTGTTATTGAACCACCGCCACCATCACTGGCTTATTTCATTAGGTAACCATCACCACTACTATTGTTGGAATTTGAACCGGGACCTTAGTGATGAACATGATGGATGACACTAAGAAATTCTCATATTTGAAATTGATATAAAGAACCTTTATTGAAAAGAGAATGAGTCATTGAAAGCAAGAAAAATTATTACTACGGAGGAAAGGAACACCTCCCCTCCTGCTACCATTCAATAGTGTTGAAAACTCTAAGGCATGGGGCAGTTGAAATCATTCCATTCGGCATTAGTAAAAAACCTTCTCCAACTTTTGAATTTTCAAAGCAAGAACTTTATGTAAGAGTTGAAGCTCCAAAAGGAGAATTGGGCATTTATTTGATAGGAGATCAGAATGTTTTTCCTTGGAGATGGAAAATTCGACCGCCGGGTTTTGTCAATTTGCAAGTTCTTCCTCAATTAGTTAAAAGAATGAAATTGGCTGAAAAAAAAAAAAAAGAGGTGGTTAGATTTTTATTTTTTTTCCAGAGAGATGCTCTAGGTTAGAGAGAGATTTTAATCTAAATATTTTCCGAAAGTCTAAGTGTCAAGAAAGGGGATCCAAAATTTATCCAGGATTTGAAAATCAATGGTCCAGATTCACTTGGAATGTGAAAATCAGTGACCCAGATTCACTACAAGTGTATAGTGACATGGTGGATGACACTAAGAAATTCTCATATTTGAAATCAAGAGAAAAAACTTTTATTAAAAAGAATGAGTCATTGAAAGCGAGGAAAGTCATTACGGAGGAAAGGAACACCTCCCCTCCTGCTACCATTTTATAGTGTTGAAAACTCTAAGGGCATGGTGGGGGAAAAAGAGAGGCGGTTAGAATTTTTTTTGGAGAGATGCTCTAGGTTAGAGAGAGATTTTAATTTGAATATTTTTAGAAAGTCTAATAAGTGTTCAAAAAGGGCATCTAGAATTTTTCCAAGATTTGAAAATCAATGGTATGGATTCACTTGGAATATGAAAATCAATAACCCAGATTCACTACAAATGTATAGTGAATCTGAGCCATTAATTTTCAAATTCTAAATGTATTTTTTGAGTATATAGTGGTGCTGGAATATTTTTTTACCTGCATTTTTCAAATTGGAACAGTCAATTTTTAGGAAGGGGATCCGCTGTCCTGAACTTCATGTCCCAACTCCGTGTCCCGTTCATCCGAACCGTCCATCTGAGCAATCAACGGCTCAAATTCCATCTCACCCCAAACAGATCTGAGTCATACACATTCATTTGCGAATCTGAGCTGTCGAGTACTTAGATAGACGACTCGGATGAACGGGACACGGAGTCAAGACAGGGTTTTCGGGACAGTAGATGTGCAACCCAATTTTTATACTGTACTTTATTTTTTAAGAATTGGAAACGGTTGGTCAATCTGGATGTCCAGAACGCACATGAGTTTTTTCTGTGATATTTTTGACATTTGATGTCCAAAACGTACGAGTTTTTTCTGTGATATTTTTGACATTTTTTGATGTTTTATAATTATATCAAAGAATATCGAAAATAGGAGTATAAACACCGAAAATAAAGCAGTGGAACCTCATCCTACGTACGAGAACAAAACAAAACGACATTGGGAAGCACAAAAAATCCCCGGGGATTGGGATCCACTCTCGGCGGATGACGTTATATATACAGCATATCTACCTCCTCCTCCATGTCTATGAATTGTCCTAGTCAATAACTACCTCCATATCTATAAATAACTCCTCATCTACCTCAATCAATTATTGCATTACGTACAGGTATATCTCCTCGCATATATCTATATCTATATTGGTGAACTAGGGTTGGATCTGAAGGGGTAAACTAAACCAAGGAAGAAGAAATGGAACGAGTTGATCACTTGGCTCACGAGAGGAACAAGTCCGAGTTCGATGTCGATGCTATGAAGATCGTCTGGGCCGGTTCTCCTCACGCCTTCGAACTCTCCGATCGCATTTCCAAGCTCGTAGCCAGCGATCCTGTAACTCTCTCTCTCTCATGATTTGTGCTTATGTTTTTTTTGGAATTTTGTTTTGCGTGTATTGACGGTGTTCCTCAAATTAGGGCATGTTGTCTTAATCACTTAATGCTAGAACTTGCTCTTTGTTCTTTTTTTTTTTGATCGGCAAAAAGAATGCTCTTTGATGTTCTTGGTAGTGGTAGTTTGAAATCTTTGTTCAATTCGTTGAATTCTGTTTCCGTCTTTCCGAATATGTGCTAGTTTCGTGTTCTTTGTCTTAATCAAGTTGTAATTTGATGGTTTGCTATTTCGTTATGACCAGTGGCACTTATATATTATTAACGGGCAAGAGCTCTTTAAACTAAATCCCAAGGAGTTCGCTCAGCTTTAATTGGACTCCCTAGTCCCTGCTAGTGGACGGTGGCATTGGGTGCAGGGATTAGTCGAGGTCAGCTTAAACTGGCCAAATGTCCGACTTTGGCCCTGAAAGATAATAATTTGATGAGAACGTTCAGGAGCAAGATTTCGATCTTTTTAGTGGAATTAGGTTTTATCCTTCCAAAGCCTTAGTGCCAGTTGTTTTTTTGTTTTGTTTTGTTTTCCCTTGAGTATTTTAGGCGTTTAGACTTTCAGCCACTCTGCTTTCTCAAATCCCACTTCTGTCACACTGTCAAAATTGCTGACTTAGGAGGCGTGATTTTTCTGGGAATTCCTTCTATGATTTTCTGCTACTCTGCAAGGTTTATAGATTAGCAAGAAAAGAGCATCTTATTACTTGGTTGAGTTTGTGCAGTGGATGAACATGATATTACTTAACTCATTAGTTGTTCTTGTAAAAATGTCAGTTCAGAAGGCTGAAAGGTGCTTTTACTGAGTTAGACTTTGATCCTACTATGCGAAAATAGTTGCAAAGTTGTTGGTGTTCGTCTTGGACTTGAAGAGTCTCATTGAGTTAGACTTTGATCCTACTATGCGAAAATAGTTGCAAAGTTGTTGGTGTTCGTCTTGGACTTGAAGAGTCTCATATAGTTCTTGGATAAATAACATAGAAGAGAGGGGTCAATGTGCAGATGGATGGATCGACATATGCTTGTCGTTCAGTTGAGTGTTTCAAATGATGTGACAGCACGTGAAAGTACTTTATATAACAAATAACTGTGCAATGCTGCCTTCTCTCTCTCTCTCTCTCTCTCTCTCTCTCTTCTGAAGTTTAGTGGATGCTGTTATGGTTCTTGTAGCCACTTGTGGTTTTGGCTTTCTAATTTTCATTTTTGTGTGTCTTTTGGGGATTTAGGGCTTCCGGAAAGATAATAGAACTATGCTTAGCAGAAAGGATTTGTTCAAAAATACTCTTAGAAAAGCAGCTTATGCATGGAAAACAATCGTTGACCTCCATCTATCTGGTATGCCTTCATTTTATGGGTTTTTTTTTTTTTTATCATACTTATTTAATTGGCTGATCATAATTAAGAGATCTTTCCTGTTGTCAATTTAATCTTGGATTGCATTTTTGATAATTGCAGAAGAAGAGGCGGCTAAATTGAGGTTTTATGTGGATGAGCCTGCTTACACTGATCTCCACTGGGTATATTTTAACTCCTCCTGTATCATTTGTTTTAAGATATTGTGCTCCACCAGTTTGTGTTTCAAAGTCTAGTGGAACAATGTTTTAAGATATTGTGCTCTGATACCATGTTGTTTGTGAGAGAGAGAGAGAAGTGTAGGGTATTAACAAACCCTCACACACGTCAGTATTATTTATATTATTGTGCATCTCATTACAAGTCTACGATAGGCGATGTGGGACAAACTAACATAAACGTATTCTAACTATTCTAGCAGGGTGGGTAGATGAAGTGCATTAACATCCTCATATTTTTAACTGAACTTTTTAAGTAACTTGCTTGATATCTTAGTTTTGCAGTACTTTGGAGCTGTATACTCCTTTTGTTTTCTACAGCTTATTTAAAAGCTTATGTTTCAACTTTCACATTCTCACATACAACTGTTGTCTACCTTATCTACCTTATCTACAGGGAATGTTTGTACCTGCTATAAAAGGACAAGGCACTGATGAGCAGCAGCAAAAATGGTTGCCGTTGGCATATAAGATGCAAATTATTGGCTGCTATGCACAAACTGAACTTGGACATGGCTCTAATGTACAAGGACTAGAAACCACAGCAACTTTCGATCCCCAAACGGATGAGTTTATTATTCATAGTCCTACATTGACCTCTAGCAAAGTGAGTAAAATGGTTGACAGAGTGTTCAGTTATTGCTGGAGAGTGGAGAGTTGTTGGTTATTAACTTTTCATCATTTAAGATTCACATCACTCTCATATAGTCCTTGTGTCATGCATTCTTCTGATTACCTGTTGGTGATTTTCTCTCAGTATTCACTCATTCACTGGTAGCCTGTACTTGCTAGTGATATGATCTGGAAAAACTCTCTTGTTGCCTTGCGTTTACTTTCTCAAAGTGGTTTTATAGTTCTTGCTTTCATTGCTTTGTACAGTGGTGGCCTGGTGGACTGGGTAAAGTGGCTACGCATGCTATTGCTTATGCCCGCCTTATAGTTGGGGGTCGGGACTATGGTGTAAATGGTAACTACTACAGCCTCTGTCCTTAGCATGCCGTTGAAAACGGTCTGTTTGAATTCAGTATAAAACATCACCTTTTCTCATGCAAGACTATTAGGATTTTCGATTGAAAATTTTCTTTTCTTCTAGGTTTTATTGTCCAATTACGGAGTTTGGAAGATCACTCTCCTCTTCCTGGCATAACTGTTGGTGATATTGGAATGAAATTTGGTAATGGAGCATACAACACGATGGACAATGGGGTCTTACAATTCGATCATGTGCGTATCCCCAGAGATCAGATGTTGATGAGGTGTGCAAAGTGTTCTTACCTATGCATGCCTTCTAATTTTTTGGAAGTAGGAGACTCCTGGTTTGTTGCTCAACTACTGAGCTGATGGTGTTATAGTAGAGACTGTTCTGAACTTGGCAAACCATCAACATTGAAAGTTGGGTAGTCACAGACTATCAGCCAACATAATTATTACAAATCAGAGGAGCTTGTACGTGTAATTGTGGACTATAGGTCATCCCTTTCTACCATATTTTAAGTAGTCTTGAGTACTGTTACTGCATTGTAGCTTAATGGTCAACAGCAGCTACTTTTTGATACAGTTTTTTGTTGTTGACCGAAGTAATGAAGGTGAAGCTCATGATTTCTATTTGTTAAGAATAGGCAGGAGAGTTGGAAGCTTGGGGAGAAAGTAGATGACAGGATAACGTAATTTTTTTTTAAACGAAAGTCAGTATTGTTAGTTGTAGTTAGTGAGGTTTGAAAGTCAAATGCATGGGAGTACTTGGTGCCTACCGCTGGGCAACCACTCCACATGGTGCCCAACAGGATAGCATACGTTGGCAAGATTAAGTCTGACACATGCACACCCACACATACGTGCAATCACCACCCCACATTTATCGGCGTTCATTACTGTGTTAATTTCGCATTTCACTAGTAGTCTTACTATAAGCATTATAATTTGTGAGTCCTGCTGCAACTATTGTCTTTTAACACAAGAGGGAACTGTTCTGAATCTTCTTTTGAATGCTTCAGGGTTTCACAGGTCACACGTGAAGGGAAATATAAGCAGTCAGATGTTCCCAGGCAGCTAGTTTATGGTACTATGGTATATGTGCGACAAACTATAGTAGCAGATGCTTCCTGTGCTTTATCACGTGCAGTGTGTATTGCTACGCGGTATAGTGCTGTTCGTAGACAGTTTGGATCACAGAATGGTGGACCAGAGACTCAGGTAATCAACAAAAGTCTCTATATGAAACTAATTTTATTCTATGTGCCGTGCTGCCCTTGCAGTCCTGGAATTCTTAACATCGCATCCACCTGCAGGTTGATCTTCGGAGGGATCATTACTTCCAGTAATCAATCTAATCTTGTCATTTCTTTGCAAAGAAATGAAACTGCCTAGAAAATCTTTAGGGTGCCTTTTTTTATTTGGCTAAATGTTGGAAATAGTCGGAATGAAATGGATATGTAGATAAGGCAGTTATTCTATAACATAGAGATGCCTTAAGCAATTGGCTATGGAGCATGGACGAAGTTCGATCAAGCGTGAGAATGCTTGTTTGGGTTTGAGAGCACTTACTTTGGGTGGGTTTTTTCTGTTCAAAATCGTACTGTGGTTTATACGTCTCTAGTCTTTTTTTTTTTTTTTAAGGGAATATGTATCTAGTCTCCTGGGAACCCTCTATGGGTGGGACGGTGGACCAATCCAATAATGGCTTAACAGCTGAAACCGTTGAGGGTACTAGATTCATAACAGAAATGCTACGGGCACTAACTAGTATACAAACTATTACACTAAATGTACATGTGGCACTCTTTTATTGGATGAGTCTATTCATATATTCAATGCATTAATGTGGTAGTGCCATGTGCGCATTTAGTGTAATAGTTTGTATACTCGTTAGTGCCTATAGCATTACTCAGATTCATAACATGTTTTCAAAACCAGTCCAACAAGGACTTAACAGCTGAAACTGTTGAGGGCACTAGATTCATAATATGTTTTCAAAGGAATTCTGGCTGTTTTGTAGTTGTTTATTCTTTTTGACATGTTGCTGGGTGCTCTCATTCAGCATAATGTGCTATTGCTACAAAGATAAACAGTTCTTCCTTCTCATTTAGTTTTTATAATCTGCACGCTTCTCCATGGCCTTTTCCAGTGTGATTTATGCATCCTTCTGCATTATGTTACCTGGGTTAAGGGATAATCACCCAGAACCATCCAACATTTGTGTTTGATATGGACACTACGACTTGGATGGGAATATGCCATGCATGATTCAACGAGTTTGAAATATTCATTTGACAATGAAACATGCTTGATATTGATGTATAATAATCATTTGACAATGAAAAATGCTTGGTATTGATGTATGCAACTATGTTCATTTGCCGGTTATGCTTCATGTTGTCTCTGAAGTCTGAACAACTGTGCTTAACCTTGATGTGATTATGTTTGAGGATATGCTCTTGTGCTGTTTGTTAATGTTCTGAAACTAGTTCTTAATTGCTGCATTAGCCCTGTGTTCGATAATGCTTTTGCTACCTGGATGCTCTTTAGGTGATTGATTACAAAACTCAGCAAAGTAGGCTCTTTCCTTTGCTCGCGTCTGCTTATGCTTTCCGATTTATTGGTGAATGGTTGAAGTGGTTATATACGGATGTGACCCAAAGATTGCAAGCTAATGATTTTTCAACATTGCCTGAGGCTCATGCGTGCACTGCCGGGTTGAAGTCTTTGACTACTACTGCTACAGCTGTAAGTGTCAAGTTGATTCAGATTACTTCCTTTCCTGTCAAGCCTTTTGTCTGAAATGATTCTCCACAATTGCACAAAGAATGAAGTTAGTTACTGGAAATGTTAATTGATCTGGTTTATCTGCTCGCGACCATTAGTATTTTGCCTTGTAAACGCTGCTCCTTGCACTTTTCACTTTGCAAAACTGCATGTCCGGACTATGTTTGTTGGCATTTGCACAACTAACCTTATTATATGAAGAGTTATCATCCTTGTCATTTGTGGCAGAGATGCCCCACTTACGATTATATGAATAAGAAGCTATAACTGAGGATGTGTTCGCTGATTTATGATATTTGACACACATCTTCTAATTTACTCGTCTCCCCGAAAAGACTAGAATTAGAATCACCGGCTAGGTGTTGAGATTCGAGAAGGAAATGAAGTTCATTCCTTTGTTTTCGGAAAGGTGATGACAAACTTGTACCATTGTGTTTTGGCTTAATCACCTTGATTGTTCTGGTAACTTTAATTAAAAGGCGTAAACTGAATCTTTTCTGAAAGATGTCCGAGCGTATATTTTGATTTTGTGCATTCTGAGTTATTTAGGTTACGGTGCCCTACTGGCGACTGTGTATCTAATTTTACAACCCTTACTTGACTAGTATAAACTATTATTGAGTTTCATGGAATGCTGCTTAATTGTTTACCACTCGTGATTTTTGCAGGATGGCATTGAAGAGTGCCGTAAATTATGTGGCGGCCACGGATACCTTTGCAGCAGTGGCCTTCCAGAACTATTTGCCGTTTACGTCCCTGCCTGTACATATGAAGGAGACAATACTGTGCTGCTTCTACAGGTCCGTGATATGAGTTGTTAATATTCATGAATCTGAACCTTGTTTCCAGAGTATAGTTGTTGGTATAGAGCTCTTTGGGTACTCATTTGCACCTTGATTGAGACATCTGTGAATCCAGTCTGCACGGATTAAACGTGTTATGTATTGGATGCTGTGCATCATCTTGTATTTTTGGAGAAAATGGACTAGAACTATTTTGCCTAATGCACTGATTGTTTCTTGTTATGAGTTCAAGCAATTTATCCACTATTGTTTTAGGGCTGGATGACGGCTAATTTCAATCTAGCATTTTGACTATATAAGATAGCACTTGGTCATAATATGTGGTTCGATTGCAACTGAATTTTTCCTTCACAGTGAGTCGGGGAGGCCCAGGTTTGTAGTAAAGCAGTTGAAACATATTCCAGTGCTGCCATTATCTGCTCGTGCTTTTCTTGTGTAGGTTGCAAGGTTTCTCATGAAGACTGTTTCTCAGCTGGGGGTCAAGAAACCAGTGGGTACAATAGGTTATATGACTCGAGTTGATCATTTAATGCAATGCCGTTGCGGTGTTCAAAGAGGTATGTGGTCAAATGCAACCAAAGCATGACACTTTCCATGTAACTGGTTATCCTTTTTCTTTAGAAATTATGGGACTGAAACTTTATCATGACCAATTGTGATATAAGTATGTTAATTCCGTCATGAATATTAATGAGCATCTAGTCCCGGAGACATGGCTTTTTACTTGGTGTTGTCTTCTTTGATGACATGCAGCTGAGGATTGGTTAAATCCTAGTGCACTATTGGAAGCATTTGAGGCAAGAGCTGCTAGAATGTCTGTTGCCTGTGCTCAAAATTTAAGCAACTTTGACAATCCAGAAGAAGGTATTTCACGATGTGATGAGAGTTAAATCTTCTACATGTACCTATATCTGCTGTTACTTTGAAATTTCATCACGGAGAAACAGTGGTGTGGGATGATGGGAGCAACTGAGGCTGTCTGCTTTATTAGTCTTAGGGAATACTTATAATCTTTTGATGCTTTCACCGTACTACCAGGGGCTGTAGCTTATTTGGTGGTAAAAATCTTACTCCCAAGGGGTTTGGGTGGTCCAAGGCCTGAGTCTTGCGGTCAACACCCACTCAAACCTTGTGCTCTTGTGAAGCCTGCTGTGATCCACTAGCCCGTGTGGGGCGGGTTTAGAGTGCTTGTGGTCACGCCCACACACACCCCACTATTGTTGCGGAAAACATGAACAGGAAAAAGATGGTTAAATTTTAATTTCTTCTTTGGATCGACATTATCCAATGCTAAGGTGCTTTACCTGTTGAGAATCGCATTAACATCTGATGGTTGGGTCCTTGAAAAAGTTTTCAAGTGAGGAGTTTCATCTCGTGTACCTGTGCAGTTGTGCTTATAGTTAGATATTTTCCCTTTTCACTCTTCATTCCTCCAGGATTTGCGGAACTCTCAGCTGATTTGGTGGAGGCAGCAGTTGCACACTGCCAATTAATAATTGTTTCCAAGTGAGCAGCTTTTACTCTCTCTCCTCAAAATAACTGGGATTCACCACTGGTTCTGAGAATCTAAATCCTTATTTTACAAATCTACAATAGGGTTGAATTTTCTAGAGAAATTGTTGTCTCTATTTTCTTGATGTAAGAAATTTTCATCTCATTCAGGTTCATTGAGAAACTGCAACAAGAAATCCCCGGAAAAGGAGTCAAACAACAGTTAGAGGTGCTCTGTAACATTTACACGCTCTTCCTTCTTCACAAGCATCAAGGTGATTTTCTCTCAACTGGCTGCATCACCCCAAAACATGCTTCGCTTGCAAATGATCAGCTCAGATCTCTGTATTCCCAGGTATGTCTCGATACTCAATTCACCTTTCTATATCCCGATACTTTGCATGGGCTTGGGAATGGGTGTGAGCCCATGTAACATTACCTTAACTGCTGCTCTTTCAACTCTGCTGGAAACGAAACTACCAATTTGCTTAGTAGCTTCAAATTCATGTTTCTGATTTTAGGTTCGTCCAAATGCTATCGCTCTTGTCGATGCATTTAACTACACTGACCACTTCCTTGGCTCGATCCTCGGATGCTATGACGGGAACGTGTATCCGAAACTCTATGAGGCTGCATGGGAAGATCCTCTAAACGACTCTGTTGTGCCTGATGGCTACCACCAATACATACGGCCTTTACTCAAGCAACAGATCCGTACTGCCAGACTCTAAGAGAACTCTGGCGATGAATATGACGGTAAAATGCTCATTATGTTTCGTAGCGCTAATAAAGGCTCACCTGTTTGGTGCCCCTCCAGATAGCCAAGGTTTGAAGTAGGCTATAGTATTGTGAGGAATTTTTCCTATGTAACTTAATGAACACTTTCGGACAAGTTAGAGATCGTTTGGGTTTAATTTATGGTTATTTTTCCCTTGGTCTTTTTGGTGGTTCTCTCTTAATTTTTACTAGATTCGTGCAACTTGTTTAGATTAATTGGTCGTATTGATGAATGGAATCTGAGAAGTAAAAGCATAGCCATAAGAGCATCCTCATCAGGGAGGCAAATTCCCCTGATGGCTAAGTTGTTGAGTGAAAGGGGAAAAAAAAACCCCAAAATCAGACTCAACAAATTTTTTGTAAATCCGCAAAAGTTATAATTTTGCTACAGTAACTCGGTAAATCCTTTGAGCCATTATTCACAGGTTAAAGCAATTCTCTCTCCTGACTTCCTGAATAGAGAGTCTGATTTTGTGAGTTTTTAAAAAAGTGACTTATTAATTTATAAAATATGTTTTTGAGGTTAAATTTGACCTAATTTTTGTTGAGCCTGATGAGGATGCTCTTAAAAGTGCATAAAGTTGGCTAACGAACTGATGACTGAGAAAAGTTTTGAAAACAATACTTTGTTCACTTCATATTTTCAAAAAAAAAATTCAAAAATATTCTTTCCCTATCTCTTATCTCTCCAATCATTAATCACATTTCTCTCTCTACTCATATCCCTCTTTCCAATCACTATTCTCATTTCTCTCTCTCTCTCTCTCTAATTATTACACTTCTCTAATTATTACTTTTTTCAAAAACTCATCCAAATACTATTTCCAAAATATTTTTTAAAATATTCTTCTCAAAATTATCAATCAAACACACTAATTGATTGTCTTAAAGTTGTCTCTCTTGATTTTTTAAAAAATTCAGTGAGTATTTTAATATTTTTCCGATTCTCCTCTGTGAGACGATGACGTGATATAAAAAAAATCATGCCGAAAAGCTAAAATAAGATAACAATGACATGATTCGAACCTACAGCCTTCGTGTCATGGGCCTGATGAGTTGACCTATTCCTCTACTCCGCTTCGGTCGTGGCCTGTGCCAT
Organism: Vaccinium darrowii; assembly: GCA_020921065.1. Lineage (NCBI taxonomy): Eukaryota > Viridiplantae > Streptophyta > Magnoliopsida > Ericales > Ericaceae > Vaccinium > Vaccinium darrowii. The sequence continues at coordinate 1,352,417 of CM037152.1, read as the reverse complement.
AATACATCCCAAGCAAAAACCCGCACCCCTTACTGATTGTCTTACAGAAAAATTAGGTTAGGTTGAGTTTTCCTCGGTTATTGTTTGATAAATTTCTTTGGTACTATGTACTTTTCATAATTTCTTATTTAGTTTTATGTGAAAAAAGAACTTGGGAGCAATCATTCGACTCAAGCAAAGGAGTGAGAAACTACAAAACACTTTAATCCAATTTTTTTTGAATGGGTAAATTACACTGACCTCCCCTGAGGTTTCTGACTTGTACACTGACCACCCCTACTTTATCTGAAATAGCACTGACCTCCCCCGAGGTTTATATTTTCGTATCAAAAACACCCTTCTACCCGTCGGACGGGTACTGACGGCGCCGGGGACCCCTTTGTGGGTCCCCAACAGTCGATCCGAGCCGTCCATTCATTCCAGAATCGAATTCTGAGTGGGTCTGCGCGGGAATCACCTCAATCGGACGGTCCTAAGTGCTCGATCCAAAATCACCCCATTTAGTTCAAAAAATTTTGGATCGAGCACTTAGGACCGTCCGATTGAGGTGATTCCCGCGTAGACCCACTCGGAATTCGATTCTGGAATGAATGGACGGCTCGGATCGACTATTGGGGACCCACAAAGGGGTCCCCGGCGCCGTCGGTACCCGTCCGACGGGTAGAAGGGTGTTTTTGATACGAAAATATAAACCTCAGGGGAGGTCAGTGCTATTTCAGATAAAGTAGGGGTGGTCAGTGTATAAGTCAGAAACCTCAGGGGAGGTCAGTGTAATTTACCCTTTTTGAATTGGGTCTAATAAAAAATTGAGAATGTAACAATAATTTATTGCCGCAGCCCAAACTCACCACAGATGCGGAAGAAGCAAAATTCCATACTAAATTCTCCCTTCGGCCGTGTTTGTTGGTCTATTTTTAGTATTTGTGTTATGGTTTAAATTGTATAGATTTTTCAATTTATAATGAGTTTCATGATTTTGAAAATTTCATAAAATATAATTAATTAAGATCTATCAAATAAGATCCATATTGTGTATTTTTAGAAATTTATATTGAAAAGGGGTATGGAATAGACAAATAAACACAAACGGAGTTGGTATAAAATTTACTTTCCTATTCCTATGTAGTACTAATAAATTGAAGAGAGCCATTATAAAACGTACACTAAGAGAATCTTCAAATTAAATTTATTATCTATCCATTTATAAGATATGAAGTTATGACTCTCTAAATTTCTTGCAATTTTTTAAATTGAATTTGAAGTATATTTATTTGGTCGCCGTGATGCAAAGATGCTCTAATTGCAGTCATTGTGATAATGTTGCCTTGCTCCTATATTAAGGTGAGTCCAGATTTTTTATATATATCTATCTCTAGAGTTATATACACACGTATATATCGACAGATTCCTTCCGTTCCTTTTTAAGTGGCCATGTTTTGTATCCTATTTTTTATGAAGATATTATCATTGCATTTGTTAAATTTCAACTTTTCAATATTGTCCTTCATGGAGATACATCATTACACTTTGTCCGTGAATTCTTGAGAAAAGAACATAATTTTTAAAGCCATCTCAAAAAATGGAGTTAAAGGCATAAATTGGTCAAATATTAAGTCAGTAAGTTATCTTTTTCTGCCTCCAATATTGTAATTAAGGGGCACTTAAAATATGACACAGACTCAAGGGATGCAAAAAGCTAGTCCAGAAATTCTGATAGGGGGAAAGTGTCAATTTTAAAACGTCAAGGGGAAACTTGTAGTAGTAAGAAACCTCAGGAGAAGTTACTGTAATTTATCCAAGTGTATCAACAAGAGTGATTATTCCTTGCTTTTGGAGCAGTAGAGGATATCCAATAGACTTGCTATTTGCACCTTATTGGCTACTGTGCCTAAACCAAAAAAATCATGTTTCAATAGATTTGCTACTGGTTATCTACTCTAACTTTGTCCCTTTTGGCTTGCTATTAGGAGTAAGACATTTTTCTTTCTACTCTACTTTTCTGTCCTTTTTCTCTTTTACCTTACCTTCATTTCCCTCCATTTTTGCCCTAACAGTAGGGAGTGAAGAACAAAAGTAGAGAGTGATTTTGAAAGCCATAGGTGAAAAAGTGTCTATGCAAAGTAGAAGTTTGTCTTGTTTTGTACTTTTGGCTAGTTTAAGTACTTATTAGTAGTGTTGCTCTTACTCTAAGGGGCTCAGCAACGCACATTTGCGTTAGGGGTGCACAAGAAAATCGATATAACCGCTAAACCGATCCGATCTGAACCGTTCTATTTGGTTAAGTTATGCGGTTCATTATTCTGGTTATGGTTTTGAAAAAATAAGAATACGTAATCATGGTTCGGTTACTGGTTCTTAATTTTTGAACCACGGTTAGAACCGAACCGGACCGTATACTTGCACATATATATTAATACATTTATACTTGCACATAATTATGTGTCTTGATTTGTTAATTTAATATTTTTTTCCCTAATAAGGTATTCTTTTATGTTTATTTAGAGTAGAAATCTACTTTGTAAGGAAGTCTTTAATGTATTCTTATAAATATTTGACCCTACTAATACCCATTTTTCAATTTTAATTCACTAGTAAGACATGGTGTTGAATTTGTTTTTCTTATTTTTAGACTATTTCATTATTTGTTTAAGCTACTTTATGGTCTGTTTTCATCAATTTTAGGAGTTCTATCGATGGTAGATTGTAAGTGATTTGTGTATCATGTGGACCATATTCGGTTTCGAATCTTATAAAAGTTAATAATTATTTATGAGTTGTTTGATAATCCAAATTCTAAATAATCTTTTAAGTTTATGTGCTGTGAAAAAATGTTCCAATGCTAATCGGGTAAAATTAGAACCGAACCATAACCGGTCCAGTCCAGTCCTGCAGCTTGGATCTTGACCGTTCAATTTAGAACAGGTCGGAATGATTCGGTTACTGTATTTCTAGAGCATACGATAATGGACGGGCGGCGGGATTAGTTGGCTTTGGGGAAACAATTCATAATATTCTTCTTCCTCTTCCTCTTCGAAGTTTTTGGCTATGCTGCCTCTTACGAAGCCTTCCTGTAATAAGGTGAGTTCAGATTCCTTATATATATATCTATTTCTGTAGCTAAAACAATATAGTAAATATCTATACGACGGAGGCGTACGTGCAGAAACGATTACCTGTTCAAGGTGGTATTGAACTAGCAGTCGTCAACTATTGTTGTAATAGCTGGTGAAAGAACGGACCCAGTTGAAAGAACAGTTTTAAAAAATTGGATCTTTGGGGTTGGGTGGACAGTTTTGTTGTTTAGGTACCCTTAAGTTGCCTTTTACGCCCTCTTATTTGGGGATTTCCCACCAATTTTTTTGTTGGTGATTTCCTATTTCCTGTTATCAATTTCTGGCGAACCTTTGCAGCATAAAAATAAGGGCCCCTTTGGTTGGTTTTCTGTGTCACGTTTCTCTCTTTCTGTTTTTACAAACTATAACATACAAAACTGATATTCATAGGAAGTATTAAGTTTCACAAGAACATACACAGCCATAGAAACAAAATTTTGGGATTAAGGAGTTGAAAGCTTTTGGAGGCTTAACAAATTTGCTTATAGTATTGATAGATACGAAAACAAAGGAGTACAACAACAAGAGCAAATATAGTCAAGGTACTCAGCACGCCCCATACTATGTGGAAAATTGAAAACCCTTTCAGTGTTTCTTCAAGAAGTACTATAGAGATGCAAAGTTTATGTGAATGTTTTCTTACCTCTCATGTTTGTACTTGGACTGAAACAAAACAGTTGATGTTTCGATTACGAGGGACCCTATTGGCAAAGGGATATTCTTTACGAGTTCATAGATAGGGGAAGGAGATTTCCCTAATGTCAATAAATTCGGCACTTAGCTATTGCTCCTCATCAACTCTTCCTGACCCAAATAGAGGGCGTCTATCAAAAGAAGATGATGTATTCTTATAAGCATGATAACCCTAGTGTGGAGATATAATGGAATGAAGATATAGGGGACCAGAAACAACAAAAAGGGGCACTCATGCTAGCAGAAGAAAAACGGAAGAAAGAAAAAGAGGGAAGATGAGAAATTAGTGCCACTTAATGTTTTGATTGCTAAATACTAGTTTGGATAGCATCTGAACGTCGTCTGTGTAATATATCTGATGATATGCTGTACCTAAAGTACATTTGGTTTGTTAATCAATTGGCTGGTAAAAGGAATTTTTTTCTGTTTTGCTGACATCTTTCTCCTCCTTGATTGTTGAAACATCACTTCCAGAAGTTTAGGCTGGATCGAATTAGTGCTTTGCCCGACGAAATCCTTATCTCTATTTTATCATTGTTGACGTTGAGAGAAGCAGCGACGACTTGTCTCCTTTCAAATAGATGGAGAAATCTCTGGACTTTTATTGTCGTTCTCAATTTTGATGTTGCAAACAAGACAGGGACGGGAAAGTATGAGAAGAAACCACTGCGAATGAGAAGGCAAAATTTTGCGAAATGGGTGACCAAAGTCCTGCAGCTTCATCAAAGTGAGAATATTGATAAGTTCAGGGTCTTTTACTATTTGGATGAAAAGGCTGCTCATCTTATTGATGCTTGTATTTCTTTTGCATTAGCTAAGAAGGTACAAAACCTTGAGTTGAACTTGTCAGAACAAAACTGGAATCCTGATCCAACAGATCGGTTCTATACCTTTCCATGCTCTTTATTTTATGGGGAGACAGCATCGTTGGTGAAGTCCTTGCCTTTGAGAACTTGCAAATTACATCCTCCACTTGGGTTTGACTATTTTAAGTCTCTCAAAACCCTTTCATTGAAGGATGTTGTCCTAACTGGGGACATAATCGATAACTTCGTATCCCACTGCTCTCTTCTTGAGCATCTATGTGTTCTAGGTTCTGAAAATTTGGTGAGCCTCAAGGTTAGGGGTGGATCCCTACGGCTGAAGTATCTGGAGGTTTATAGCTGTTATAATTTGAAGGATATTGAGATTTATGCAACAAACCTTGTTTCATTTAAATACAGTGGACCAAAGATAAAGCTTGTCTCTTAAATGTGGTCCGAAGCTTGTTGATATTTATTCCGGCGTTTTTTGTGGAACAAGCAAAGATCGAATGTCCGATTTTGTTAACCATTATCAAAGTTATCTTTTTTAGCTTAGGACTCTGACATTGGGGATCACTCCCGTGGAGGTTGGTAAAAGAAAAAACTTGACTCACTTTTTTCTTTCACTTTTCAGATAACTTTTTCGTGCTCAATTCAGATTAGTGAACTTTCACTCTCTCTTGGTATCCTTTTCAGGTTGGTATCAGTTCTAAGACATTACCTGTGTTGAGTAATCTTAAGATACTGGTGTTGCTGGTTTCTGCAACAAGGGAACGGTTGACTGCTTTCGCCGCTCTCCTTAAAGTGTCGCCCATATTACACAGGCTTGAGTTGCATGTAAGTCCTGTAGTGTCCATTAGAATGATGAAAATGTGGAATGTTATTGCTTATGCAGAATGGTACCATTTTGAACAACAACTTGTCATTATCGAAAGAGTGTTTTTGTTGTTATATTCATTGGCATGATGCAAGTAAAAGAGGAGCTAACTCCATTTTTTGTTTTGTAGTGTTGGTGATCCATAGGACAAATTATGTCAATATGGGCATTAAGGCGATGCCAATGCCATTGCCGCCTTATAAGAGAAAAGGCTTGTGATAGATGGCCCATAAGCACTTCCATATCTATCCAAAAGATCTACCATATCAAGAAATTGATCGAGGGAGGGAATTTTTATTCCTTTGACCGCCGAATATACTTTTTTTTTTTTTTATCGACAAAGGAAATTTTATTAAAGAATCTCGGTAAGGGTACATCGAGAATAACTTAAGCTCCTTCAGAATACTTAAGCTCCTTCAGAACTGCTATCTACACAATATCCTTGAGTACGAAATCATTCACTCCCACGGATTTGGGCAGTTCCCTAGAAGACATCACCTCAACTTCTGCCTTAGCAGGAAGAACTCCTTCTCTCTCTCTAAAAGACCTCTAACCCTAGCCGCCTCTTTCTACCTTCCTCCTTCCCCTCCCCCCCTTCTCCGGTGGCGGGAGGGGAGGGATATACACCTCTCGCCCTTTCTCTCTTCTCTCTCTCTCTCTCTCGCTCCCTCTCTCTTGTTCATTTCTGTTTTTTCAGGTGGTGTGGCGGCGGCGATTGGAGGTGCTATTGGCGGTGTTGGTGGTGTTTGACGGCGGGTGCCCTCCCCCCTGCTCATCTCCCCAGATCTTTACCCTCTCTCCCTCCCTTTTTCGGTGCTCTCGACGCTGGATCGCATTCCTGGATGTGCTCCTTTTTCGCCTAACGGCTTGTCGGACCGATGCCACGCCGGTTTCATTGTTGGATGACTTCGGTTCTTGGCCTAACGGCTTGTGGTGGGGCGGTTGTTCCGTCTTCCTTGCGGCGGATGTGATGGTGTTTGTTTCTGTGGGGTGGGTTGTGGCGGGGGTGGATATGGTTGATGGGCGGCGGATGGTGGCTGTGGCAGCGGCAGCGGTTTTGACAGCGGATTGTGGCGGCAGGTGGCTGTGGCAGCGGATGGTGGCTGCAGGTTTTTTGTTGTTGCTCCTGACTTCGGCGTCTTGAAGTGGTTGTCGGGTTGTTCTACGGGGCAGCAACAGGGGCTCGTTCCCCGGGTTCCGTAGACGGCTGTGGCAGCGGCGGTCCGTTTCTTGTTTGCCGTGGTTGTGTGCTTATTTGGGTTTTTGGTGGAGCTGGGCGGCGGATGGTGGATGGTGTTGACAGCATGGCAGGGCTGGATTGATGTTTAGGGCTTGTTTGGGCTTGACCCATTTGTTCTGGGCTTTGCCCCAGGGGTTTCCTTGATTGGTATCTTGCCAACCATGGTTGGGTCTCGGATTAGGCATAGGATTTTACTTAGCATTGTCTCTTGTTGACTCTGTTAGGTTCTTGATGCTTGTATCCTTGTTCCTATTGTTCTTTGTTATAAAGATTAATGAAATTTTTGATTATCAAAAAAAAAAAGGGTACATCGAGAATGGGGGAGGGAACATCCAACCAAGGTTGAATGAAAGGAAAAGAGAGAAAAAAGAAACATCTGAAACAAAATGCTACAAAATAGCACCCAAACAAAAACACTCAAAGGAGTCAAATCCAAAATAACCGCCACAAACTCCTGAAAAGCAAAAGCCACATGAAGATCAGCCCTTGTATGCCTACCGACGCCTACAGCACAGCCTTCGCCGATACAACCCAAACAAAAGACGCTTCCGAACATGGGACATCACCCGAACGAAACCGAAACAACCCTTGCCAAAGCTATCCGACCTCAACCTTTGCCACGCCAAGTCGCCACCGCAACTCTCCACCAATATTCAAAAGGATCCTTTACCTCGTCAGAGAATCAACAGATTTCCTTCCATTTCTCAGCCATTTGAGAGTATGCTTTGAATTCATCTTCAATCAATTCCTTTAACATTATTTCATCCTCTGGAAGGAGGTTTATAGCGAGATTTTTTCCGGTGGTTTTTGTTGCTTTAGTTTCTTCCTCCAACCTTTTCTCTGTGCTACTAACTTCCTCTTGAGTCGATTGCGTGGGCCCAAACTCAGAATATACCGGTTAAGTTTGACGAAGGACTCTCCAAACCATGATAATGCTGATGGGCTTTTCTCACCGAATACGCCAGATCAAACAAAACGAAATCATCTTCCGAAACCATCTCCCCTATATTACTCACCTTATCCTTTTCAACTGGATTTGGTTTAGAGTTAAAAAGCCTGTAGTTGGTAGAAGCGAAATGGTGGACCAATCAAATTATGCGGAATAAAGAAATATTTTGTGTACAAGTCATGGAGTTCCAACCAAAAATATACTTTTGTCACTCATTTACTCCCCCCTAATGGTGTCAATTTCCATTCGAAACGGTCTCTCTATCTTGAATGACTCTTTCCAAAGTAAAACCTCTCCTCTCGTTTCTTGCAACTAAATATATCATTTGTTATGAAAATAACTGCAATATATTGTTTAAGTTTCTACCCATTTTTCCTGTCAAGTATAACTATGAAACGTATTTATGTACTTAAGTTTTGGTCATTTTTTATTCCGAGTCTTCTTACCTTTGTTTTCTCTTCCATTTTTCAGTTATTGTTTTGGACTTTGGCAGAAAAAAGGAAAAATAGTAGCAAAAGGTAATTTTGATAAAAAAAAAAAAAAAAAGTATTGTTTTGGAATTTGGCTGAAAAAAGGAAAAATAGTAGCAATAGGTAATTTTGAAAAAAAAAAAAAAAGTATTGTTTTGGAATTTGGCAGAAAAAAGTAAATGGGGCAAATATGTAAATAGGCTAGCATATAGATACATTTTGTTGGGAAGGGACTTTGAGTTTTTACCAGAGTGGGAAATCCAGTTACAGCAGGTGGTCTATACTTTGGTCGGGATTCCATGAGCTGGTTACACTATTTACTTCATTCCCCTTCCACATAGTTTGATTGGCCCACTTCAGCAACTCTACCAACTCTTGGGTATGTGACTAGCAAAACCGAATCCCTTTCCACCAATATAGAAGTTCTAACATCATGATAATCTATACCACCCCAGACCAAGACGGAGACGGGGTCCAAAACTCCTATGCTAGCGGTCTTTGTAACTCAGACACGTGACACGACATTGACACTCCGACACAAATCTTTCAGTAATGTAGGTCACAGTATGTTGGGGATGCCTTAAATAAAAGTGTTAATATGATTATTATATACTCGATGATTGGAGCTAATCGTAGATCGGTCAATGGGGTGAGATGGTGGCAGTAGATGGTAGCTTTAAGAGGAAAGATGGACCAAAACTGACTGGAAGGCGATAGTTTAAAAGGACCTAGGTTTTTAATATCATGGCACTCAATGCCCTTGATAGTGGCTCAATGGAGACAACGGATCCATGTAACCGACCCCAATGGATTGGATCTTAAAGCTCAGTTTGGTTGGTATTTACTCGATGATTAAACAATAGGAATGAAAAACTGGAAAGCAAACCTCGAGTTATCGGATTCTAGTTATTATTGGAATCCCAAATGCCTCTATTCACACGTCACTCAAAAATAAACTTCGAAAACGACAAAGGTGCAAGTATTTGGGACCCCCAAGTTCTGGCAAGTATGTAAAGGCTTGATGTATTTATATGTTATTCCAAATTTCAACATTAGACATAGCCCTGCATGACTTATCGTTATTCTCCCTAGAAAGGGTGGCATGGTTAATAGTTATTCCAAATTTCAACATTAGACATAGCCCTGCATGACTTATCGTTATTCTCCCTAGAAAGGGTGGCATGGTTAACAAAACGAGGCCCGTAGTTTGGAGGGGTATACAGAGCATTTCCTGGCCTTTTTGAACCCTCTCGATCCTAGAAAGGACCCACCTTTTCTTTGTAAAAATATTGCCAATTTTACAGGTTCATTCATTTGCCTAAGCCAAACCTAGGAGAGAGATAGCCTCAGCTCGTAACACATTTTAAACCAACTCCTAGATGCTTTAGAAAAATTGTTCGCCCATTCAAGCAGATTATTGCCATTCCTAGAGTCAGCCACAACCTCATGGAAGGGTCCAAGATCCAACCATCTTCGAATTTAAAGGATTTAAATAGGGTTAGAGTTGTGCATACCAAACAAATTAGAGATGAGGGGGAAGTGATCAGAGTAAGTAGGAGTTTGACCATACCTATCAGAGTTATCTATTATGGGTTGCACATCACTCTATCAAGCCTCTTTAGAGTGTTAGCAGGACCTTTCTCGCCATTTTTCGTGGCGAGATTTGAGCTGCCCATGTCATCAAAGTGTAATTTCTCTTTCCGTGAACTTCCTATTGCTGTTGTTGTGATCGGGTGAGTAGCTTCTTCTTTCCTCAGAGTTAACCTAATCATTCATATCTCCTGCCTCAAGCCACGGATATCTTCTCATCTCTTGATTCCCCGCCTTCCCACAACCTTTCTCTAATTCTTGTGTTATGGCCTGCGTAAACTGAAGATAAAACCCATTCCTCAAAAGGGCTTTTCTAAGTGCCGCCTGAATCAATTGCTGGGCAATGTAGCAGTAATGGCAGTGACTTAGGTCAGATCCCCCAAGAGCCGAATAGACCTACCCTTCCAAGCGGGTCAATGTGAGATGATGCCATGAATCCCAGAGTGTTAAAGAACAGTCTGTTGGAACTATTGCAGATTTTGGTTTCCATAAGGGCCACAACTTCTCGCCTATGCGTGTTGATCAATTCTCTCTAAGTTCTCCTGAAATCATCGTTTCCAGCCTCTCTTCAACTCCAGATTAGTATATTGAAGCAAGATATAAATACATCTTCGTTAAGGGGTTGATCTGGGGGGTTACTCATGATGCTGTTGACCCTTCAGATGTTCTGTTGTTGGGCCCTTGTCGATACCATCAGCACCAGGTGTTGCTCCATGGGTGCTATGAATCTCCTTTTCGGCCTTATTTCGAAAGCAGGATATAAATATATCTTTGTTAAGGGGTTGATCTGGGGGGTTGCTCATGATGCTGTTGACCCTTCAGATGTTCTGTTGTTGGGCCCTTGTCGATTCCATCAGCACCAGGTGTTGCTCCATGGGTGCTATGAATCTCCTTTTCGGCCTTATTTCGAGATTTAACTCCTCGGTCCGCCATGCGACCACGACTAGGTGACAACCTTCGTTCTCTGGCTTGAACAGGTTAATTAGCAGTTGTTGATTTCTTGCCTCTGCAGTCTGCAGCTCTTGCAAGTTCATGATATGTTGTAGTTGGAGGGTTAGGCATATCTCGGGGGTTTGTGGGTATGGAGATTGAGATTAAGGCCGTATAGTTATGGTTGCGTTTTTGGTGGATGGTGGGTGGTTGTGCCCACTTTTTTATGGTGCTCAGTTAGCATCTCCTTGGTATCGCCCTTCCTTGTACTTTATGTTTGGTGCAAATTTGCTGTGTCGCAATTAAGCAGATTTCCAGACCAAAAAAAAAAGCAGCATTGTTTCTGCCCTTGATTAATCGATCTTCCATTGTCTTCTTCCTAATCTGGTCTTGCCCATTAAAGTAGCTGTTGGTAGAATTGAGACTTTTGTCATTTTATGTCCCTTAGTTCCTGGGTCATTGCAAATAGTTTTTTTTTTTTTTTTGTGTGTGGCCGTAGTGGTTTATCTGTTATTATCATTGTCACACTAAATTTTAGCTTACGTGGGTCATACTTCTAAAGGCAAATTGACTTTGGTTTTGGTGACATTGTGATGCATAATCTTTATGAACACTGTTTGGATATGCAGGTAAAATTCTGTTGATTGGAAGTTTTTATTGAGATCCATCATTCTTTTGACTTACATGTTGTACAAGTCGGTAGGTGGATATCAAGCTTTGTTTTGGTTTCTCCCAGCTTTCATCTTGTAATATTATTTCCCTTGTTTTACTCTCTTTTCCCATACTCCCCTAAGACTTGATTACTCCATGTTTCCTTATCTCAGTAATATTTTTTTTTGACGTTGCAGTTAATCTGGCGCAAACCAAGTGTCAATCCTGAAGAAGTGACGATGAGCGTTTCAGAAAGTGATTCAGAAGATGCCCCCCATCAATTCCTTAAGGAGGTTGAATTATATGGGTTTGGAGGTCATGCACATGACATGGAGTTCGCCATGTATTGGTTTAGTGTTGCCCTCAATTTTCTTTTGCCACCACATAGACGTCCTTGATCTCAAAACAACCTAGCCACCGTCACCCACCCCTCCCGCCTTCATTCACCACTAGACACCGTCATCCACCACCACCAAACCACAACATGAATCTATACTACGTCATAAACTGAACTATGGAATGAAAGATAATGATGGATTAAAAAAAATTAGCTATAAATATACGTATCGCCTTTAAAAGTACATTACAGAATAGTTCACACTTATGTATAATGTGAATCCTTGTATTATAGGCACTATTCTCTAGCATAAGCTGTTTTCAATAACTCTCCCAAATACTTTTAACACCTTTAGTTAAGAATCAAACACTTATATAATTCATATATTTTAAGTTAATTAAAAAGCGTCTCTCTAATACTCTTTGATCATATTATGATTTCACCATTTATGTTATGGGGCACTTAAATATTAGTACTCCAACTCAAACCAAACTCACCAATTTGAAACCCTGGACTTTCTTCAACCGCACAAATCGCCATGAGTCCTTGAAATCGTCTCCCATCGCCGTGTCGTCGATGCTGCCTTTTTCATACCATGAAAGTAAAGCCTTTTTGTTATGGCACGCATACATGAATCAAGATAACAAGCAGATCGATTGTTAAAGCGGCCTTGAACAGTTGGTCATCCATTTTTTTCTCACATCCATGCTTGCTTTGTTCGGGTGAATAATCATGTCCGATCAATCTGATTTTTACATAGATACTCATTGAAGTCCAAAAAATGAATGGCTCACAATGGAAATGGCGGTAGATTCTATTTTGCATCACATAGAGTCACGTGGGTGTGACAACATCCTACACTTGTCAAATGAAACCAAACGGTAACATCCTACACTTGCCAAATGAAACCGAACGGTTTTCCCTGCCAATTATTTAGTGGCTTATTTAATGGAGTATTTATTTACTAGTTACTACAGTATATTTGTTGAAAGATCATCACCATCTCTCTTGAGTTTTCCGGAGTCTTCCAGATGTCGCCAGAAACTTCCGGATTATTCCGGAATTATCTAGACTTCTCTAGAATGCTCCGGAATCCTCTAGACTTTGCTAGAGTCTTCCGGACACTTTCGGAATAGTATGGAACACTAGAACATTCCGGATGGTACAAGAATATTCCAGAATATGATGGAAGCTTATGGGTTTCTCTAGAAGCACCTAGAAGTAGTGAGTGGTGTGTGCTTCTAGAAGTATCCATTGGTGCCTATAAATAGGGGTGAGGTCCTCATTTGTGGGCATGAAAGAGAGACTCCAAGCAAGTGAGTGAGAGTCCTAGTGTGAGGTGTCCAAGTACTAAAGTGTGTGTCCAAAGTTAAAGTGTCTTCCTAGTTTGCGTGTGTCCTCTTGTGTGTAAAAGAGTCTTCCTTTGTGAGTGATAGTGTGTGTTGTTGTACACAACTTAAGTATACAAGTGCTTGTAATCAATAAAATTACCTTTTGTTTGTTGTGTTCAAACTCTACAATATTCTTTGGAAAGTTAGGTTATTATATATAGGGCAAGACATCTAATCAATCCTCAGTAAGGGCAAGGAGCTTTTCCCTAGTAGCTGCAATTTCAACCGCCAGCTTCTCGCTCCTACTGCACACTGCAGCGTATTTTGATTCGGCATCGGAGAAACGCTTATGAGCTGCCTGAGAAATCTTCAAGTATTTCCTTGCGGATTTGTCATCCCTCTCCCTCTTACGCTTGTTCAGTTGCCGCAAATCCACCGTTGCGGACGTATCAAACTAGGTCGTTGGTCGTCGTTCTCTCTCGTTCTCTTGCTCTATCTCTCTCTCGCTCTCTGCGAAATTCAAACAAGCCCTAACTTTTCAGGTTTGCCGCGTATCAACATCTACTCCTTTGGGAAAAAAACCAAAAACGGATTATTGGTTTTTTGATTTTGTCCTTACTCAATTTTTTTTTTTTTTTTTTTTTTGCATTTGTTAGTTTTGCGTCAAGATTTTGTGGTTTCTGGACTCCTCTCGACAAGACGAATCTAACAAGTATAAATCTATGGTCGAACCAAATATTTTTTTGAATAAAATCGAAATACTTGGATTATTGGATTAATTTTGGCTTTATTAAAAAATATTTGGTTTGCCCATAAATTTATACTTGTTAGATTCGTCTCGTCAAGAGGAGTCCAGAAATTACAGAGTTTTGACGCAAAACTAACAAATGCAAAAAAAAAAAAAAAAGAATAAGGACAAAATGAAAAAACCAATAATCTGTTTTTGGTTTTTTTTTTTTTCCAAAGGAGTGGATGTTGATACGCGGCAAACCTGAAAAGTTAGGGCTTGTTTGAATTTCGCAGAGAGCGGGAGAGAGATAGAGCGAGAGAACGACGACCGATGACCTAGTTTGATACGTTTGCAATGGTGGATTTGCGGCAGTTGAACAAGCGTAAGAGGGAGAGGGATGGCAAATCCGCAAGGAAATACTTGAAGATTTCTCAGGCGGCTCACAAGCGTTTCTCCGATGCCGAATCAAAATACGCTGCAGCACGCAGTAGGAGCGAGAAGCTGGCAATTGAAATTGCAGCTACTAGGGAAAAGCTCCTTACCCTTACTGAGGAGTCTCTGGAAGTTGATCTGGTGATGGAGCAATTGAAGGCAAAGATCGATAACTCCGCCGAAGAGACTGTGGCTGCGAGAGAGACTCTGAAATCGTGGACTGTGTGTTTTGTAAGTGAAACTAATTAACAGCAACTAACAGTCCTAGAGGGGGGGTGAATAGGACTCCAAATTAAAAATTGAACAAGACACGAGATATCAGTCACCCACAAGCCATTTCATTCTCAACAATTCAACAAGCTCAATATAATTCAAAAATAGATAAACGAGACAAAACACGAGAGATACGTGGAAACTACTTAGGGTCTAATACCCTAAGCATAAAACCACGGCCTTATCCTACGATTTTATATCACAAACCAAAAGGATTACAAGAGTTTCTCAATTTAGGAATTACCCACAAGCTTCAAGTGACACCTAAATCCAACCCTTGATGTAGTACCCAGTACTTCCTCTTTGATTCTGTGACCTCCTCAAGCAATTTCGTCTTGATCTCCGAAACCAATCGGCACCGGCAGCATCCGGCTCATGTAGGAGCAAAGGCAACAGAACACAACATGAAAAACATGATTTTGATGAAGGTTTTTGTGGTAAAAGAATCAGTCTAGGGCATATGCATGGTGAACAAAAGCATAGCTCCAGATTGACTAGCAAAAATGATCAAACAAGGTTTAGATCATCGTTTATGCATCAAGAACAAAGCTTATATGAATAATCGTTTTTCTCTCTCCAAAAATCTGATGATGCAAAAGGGTTTTTGTAGTAGAAGAATCAATCTAGAGAATACACATGATAATCGAAGTATATCACTAGATTGACAGTAAAAATGATCAAACCAAAGTTAGATCATCAATTAGCATCAAGAACACATCTCAGATGATGAAAACGTTTTTCTCTCTCTATATTCTGATGATGCAAAAGGGTTTACCTGCTAAAGGAGAGAAAATGATGCTTTTATAGTGCAAAGAACCGAGCCCTAAAAATGGACCAATGAGAGAATGACACGCACAGGAGAAAACGCGTTGCGCTAGTAGTTGCGCCAGTAAACTAACTACAAGCGCTAACTGGCGCAACGGAACTTTAACAGATTTAAAAAGTGACGCATGCCTTAGTAAATTTATATTCTCTCCCAGCCAAACTATAAGATTTTGAAATGCAAAATCATGCAACAAAAATAGATTAACTTCCTAATCTAAGTAAAGACATGACAATACAAAATCAAACATTATACCTTTCATGATCAGAAATTGCGTTGAGACACGGGCAAGAGTGGATCTTCAAAAGCTTCAACCAAAGGGTGGATTATCTAGACACATACCAAAAGATAAACCCCCAAACCCCTTAGAACAAATTACATGATCAAAAGGTTAACAAATCCCGGAAATAGCCAACAACAATAACAGTAAGGTCCAAAGGTGAGATTAAGGAGCTCTCAGAGATTGATGGCATTGATAAGAGTAGTTTCTGAATCCTCTTCTCGAGGAAGCGTCGCTCTTTGAAAGGCTTTCTCTCTAAAAACTAGACTCTCTCCCTCTAAATTTTTTTTACCCTAGCCACCATCTTCTTCTTCCTCCTTCCCCTCCCCCCCATTCTCGGCGGCGGGAGGGGGGAGATCTACACCTCCTCCTCCTCCTTCTTCTTCTTCTCTCTCTCTCTCTCTCTCTCTCTCTCTCATCGTTTTCTTTTGACAGGTGGTTGCGGTGGCGGCGTCTGGAGGTGGCTGCCGCCTTCTCTCTCTCCCGATCTCCTCCCTCCCCCTTGCACTAGTTGTGGTCCCAGCCATGGCTGCTTTGTTGGGAGCAGCTATTCTTGCCTAACGGCACGTCGGATCTTACGTCTCTCACGCCAGTTTCATTGATGGATGGTGCCAGTTTCGGCCCTAAGGGCTAGTGTGGGCGGCTTGTGTTTTGGGGTTTTTCCGGGAGGCGGTGGCTGGTCAGATCCAGCAGGGCCAGTGGTGTTTCGGTTCCTGTTGGGTTTGTGGTGGGATGGAGAGTGGGGTTTGGTGAGACGGATCTGGTTGTTGGGATGTGGGTATCAACGGAAGAAGGGGTTTGTTGCTGGTGGTTAGGGCAGAGGTGTTTTGTAGGCCATTTTTGGTCTAACGGTGTCTCAATTGCCGTTTCTGGATGTGGCTGGCGGGCGGTACAACGGTGACAGCTCACAGGGACTAGTTTCCCGGGTTCCGAAGGTGGCGGCAGCATTTTTTTGAAGCAGCAATTATTTGCTTTTTAGGGCTTTATTGTTTTGGGCTTTGCCCTTATCTGACCATTGTGGGTCTTTAGGTGTTTGTTGGAGCATATTGCAGATCTGGGTTTTGACCCATAGGGTGTCGGACTTTGCCCTTGCGGGTTTGCCGGCTGTGGCTCCATTGATTGGACTCTTACTAATCTTTGCATTATGTCTTGGACTAGACATTTATGTTTTATCCTTACTCCTATTAGTCTTGTAACAATTTCAAGATTAATGAAATTTTTTTTGCCTTTGAAAAAAAAAAAAGAAAAGAAAGATAAGAGTAGTTACCGAGTCCTCTTCTCGAAGAAGCGTGGCGACACCCCAGCTCTCACCCGATACGCTCTACATCTCGGATTCATCCGCTTCGGGAAAATAAGTGTTTGAGGTACACTGTTTTTCAATGAGGAAGCGTGGCGACACCCCAGCTCTCACCCGATACGCTGCTCTCACCCGATACGCTCTACATCTCGGATTCATCCGCTTCGGGAAAATAAGTGTTTGAGGTACACTGTTTTCAATTTTTGTTCCACAATTAGGTTTGCTTTTTTCTGAAAGTTCTTTTTTCGTCATGGCTGAGTCTAATTCACAAAAACAACTACATGCTGCTTTAACATTTCTCGTATCAAATGTTCACTGCTTAAATCTCTACCATTTTTTATGCTTTCAATAACATCAATTTGCCGTCATCGAGTAGAATCTGTTGGCTGTCCTGCTTCTATGGTTAAGGATGCAACCTTTCCATAATCAGGCTTTGGGATCTCCCCTTTTAGATGTAGCTCAAGCCAGGCTATAACTTCATTCAGTTTATTTTGAGTAAGGACACTCTTAAGAATGCATGATTATGAGACTCTGTAGCATTATTACGTGTTAAATATTGGTTGCACAACCAGCCAAAGAATGAAGGCCCACCTAGGTACATTCTTGTCAAACCAAACCACCTTCATTTCTGGAAAAGAAGCTGTGGTTAGTTATGGGGATTTTTTTGCCGATATATACCATTTTTACATTTTATTAAGCCAAATATACCTTTTCTGAAATTAATTTTAAAAATATACCATGCCGCATATGGAACATGCGGCATCCCATCTGGCAAAAACAATGGCGCCATGTGTGCGCCACGTATTCCACGCCGCGTATTAGAAATGCGGCATACTGTGTAGCCTGTCATATAGGGTACGCCAACGATTTTCGATTCCTGGAGCACAAGATACGCTGCCTTGAATAAGCCTTCGCGACCATCGTTAACAATTATGGATGGTTACGAAGCTTTTTGAAGGCAGCGCAACTCCCGGTCCGGGAATAAAAAATGCGAGCCGCCTTCCAAAGCTGTGTAGCCTGTCATCTGGGGTACGCCATAGCGTAGATGGAACCGAATTTCAATTCCTGGAGCATGAGATATGCTGCCTTGAATAACCATTCGCGACCATCTTTAAAAGGAGAACTCAAACCACAGAATTCACCTACACAACACCATGGATATTGGATAGTGCCACTGTTTATCCAATGCATGGGGAATCACAAATAAGCATTTTTTCTTCTGCAATATTCAACCAAGAGATCACCAAACATGATAAAAAAAACAAAGAGCAAGGAAAGGAGGGACATGCATTTGATCTACGAGCCACACTACGGTGCCCACCGAATCCACACCCCTAAGCACTCTATCGGTGTAGAGTATTTGAGCATACAGAAATTACGAAGGGGAAACTAAACGTAATCAAAAGGTCTGACTGACTGCAAAATTAAACCAATTCCACCGATTTCCAGTTTCCCCAAGTTTAGGATGGAACACCTCGTGCCGAACCAATTAATAACTTAGGAAAAACACATGGCCTTTAATTTGTTGAATTGCTCGTCTGTCATTGACATATGGTCCGAGTCTTAGTTGGCCGTCGCGATATTAAGAATTAGATGAGTTATTTGTTGAAAATAGATTATCAAGTGACCCTGTGAGCTAATTTTTTAATATTTTTGTATCGTTTTTGATCTTTTTATTGTTTTCTCTTAAATTAGGGTCAAAATTTACATCACACCATTCGGTTCGGCAAGATGAATCGAGAAATACAAAATCATTGTCCGAAGTTGAGATATTAGGTGATACTAAAAGATAATCTCTCTTCTAGTGTCTTTAACGTCATCCTTAGTGAATTTTTTTAAACTTTGGGTTGTAGTTTTCTAATCCCTCTCATTGAGCCAAACGATGTAGTGTAAAATCTGACCGGAATCAAGTGAAAACTAAGAGAAAACAACCAATAAGATGGTGCCAAAAAGACACTTAAAAAATAACCCAAAGGACTCTAATTGACATTAGTATTACAAATGTTATTTTCCTAGCTTAAACTGATATTTATGCCTTAAAATGACCCCATGTTTACAATATCCTGGAGTCGCCACTGAGTTTCACCAACTAAAAGAGATACCAAATACATGAACAAATAAAACTGAATGCATAAGAAACAAAGCAAAGAGAGAACAAGTATCTTGTGCTCCGGGAATAAAAAATGGGAACCGTCTGCGCCATGGCGTACCTCTTTTTTTTTTTTTTTTTTTGAACAGGAAGACATTTCCATTAATGAAGCCAAAGGCATAATCAAAGGACTCCGTCCAACATACACTGAGAAAAATCTACTAACAACAACCCAAATAGCAAAGTGGAAGAGTAAGAAGCCATCTCCAACGGCCTGACATGAGCCTAGCTCTCTAACACATACTGAAATCGCATCACAAATCGAGTGCGAAAACAAACCGAAGCAAAGTCGGGATTAGTGTGAGTCGAGGGAGAAGAAGAGTAACATCTCACGGGTCGTATAGATCTCAAACAGATTATCAGAAATCAAGCATCGACGGAGTCAAACCGAGCTACGCGGCCACGATAAGCTACTAAAAACATAAACAAAATCAAACCGATTGAACAAAGCCCAGAAAACCCGAATACGTGGCGCATACGTAGTGTCATTGTTTTTGCTAGATGGGATGCCGCATGTTCCATGTGCGGCATGGTATATTTTTAAAATTAGTTTCAGAAAAGGTATATTTGGCTTAATAAAATGAAAAAATGGTATATATCGGAAAAAAATCCTTAGTTATGTTGAGGTGGTTGGCAGCTGCGATTAGTTAACCAGTTTGTCACTTGTGGTTTAGTTAGACGGTTATTTGTTGTCACTGTTACAAAAAACAGATGAAGTGTAATCAGTAAAACCAAAGAAAGAGATTACAGTTTTCGTCTCCAGCTTAGATTCATCAAAATTTTCAGCCTTTAATCCGGCAGAAGTTTAAGGAACCCCAAGTTACTTTACAGGTAAACTACCCTCTATCATAGATAATACATTTTCCCAAAGCTCTCTTTAACATCCTTGGCAACCCTAGCATAGAAATCTGCATATTGGGCTTCGAACAAGAGAATGAGTGGAAGTCGTCCAAAACATCATTAATAATGGAGAGAGAAGACTTGGTGGCCCACTCGAATGTATGATTCATCGCAAAAAAGTTAGGTGGGATAGATTCTGCTGCACCTGGGCTAAGAAGTACATACACGGATATGAGATAAAGACACGATCATACGACACGACACGACAAGGACACACCACCAAGTCATTTGTTCGAGAATTAGAACATGGACATGCCAGGGACGCGTCGAATGTAGAGTGTATTTTGTATATTGTGGTATGTTATGAATTCGTGTAAAAGGAGAGACCATTATTCTATCAAAGTAAGAACAATCCCATGAAGATACAAAATATAAATTAGCAGTCCCCATATATGCAAACATGTATTATACATCTGTGGCAATATTCTCCCTAGCCCATGTCTTAAAAATTGAATTTTAACCTTTTAACGTGTCTTTAACATATTCCTAGAGTGTCACCAAAGTATCCTAGAATAACCAAAATGTGTACGAGTAAAGAAATATAATAACAAAATCGGACAAGTATTTAGGCATATATGACGTGTCCCATGAGCGTCGCGTCATGTCTTTAACTGATGCATGTCGAACACGGATATGTGAGAACGGTAGACATGTGTGTTCTGTGCTTCTTAGCACTTGGGTGGTAAGTGAACTGCCCTTGTCTAACTCTCTGCTGTAGCATGGCTGCAAAGGCTTGGCCCTTGAAACTATCCTTCCAGATTGATAAGCACAGAGTACATGGCTGCACACACATTGTTTCACAAATGAACTTACTTTTCTGGAAAATCCATGGTAATCATTGGATCAAAAGATGTGTGAGAAAGATTTTAAAGATTAGGATAGGAAAAGGGTATTTGTGGTTTTTTTTGCTTATATATATAATCAAAAGATAACCTCCTAAAGTTACTGGGAGTAGTTTCTAAAGATCTCTAGAGGACAGGTCTAAAAATTAAGAAAGCCCTTAAACAAATGGCTTGCCCTCTACCGGATCACCCCAGGAGGTCTGCAGAATGTTCTTGAGGCCAGGATTTTCGTCCATTGGTAAGGGTTTTTCTTTTTTTTTTTTTTTCCATTCTCTGGAACGTTGAGCTATGGAACAACCACAAATATTGCTTTCTAATATCTATCTGTAATACTAGCTTAAGTCGGGCTGTGAAAAGACTTGGTTCTTTGTGAAATTAATAATTTGGAAACTCAATTCAAATGGTAGTCTCAAAACTTTGTTCACTGTTGTTTATTCTTTGAATAACATAATTTGCCATCATCGAGTAGAAAAGTGTTTCTTGGGGGGTGTGGAAGGAGCTGTTAGATGTCTTGATTCTTTGGTTATGGATGCAACTGGCTGTGATGTGTCAAATCCAGATTTTTTTCTATAGAAGACTATTGATTGCAATTCGATGTTGTGTATTATTCTGTCTTCATTTATTCTCCTTCATATCCTTGGATGTTCTTCTTTTCATGAGGTCTGGATTTCTCCTGGCAATTGTTGTAGTTCTCTTTCCAGATATCATCTTCACGATTTGAAACACGAGTTATTCAATGTCAAGAAACCACTTCGACTAAATTACATTGACTTCATCCAGGATAGTTCTGGAAAGTTTGGTGTGGCTGGTTCTCCTGGTCAGGATGAGGAATATACCCTACGCGGTCTACCACTTGAATTTAGTGCTCTTGCTACTCCTGTAAGGCCAAGATATGATTCTTTTTCTTATCAAGAACTGGCTTCTTCAGTAACTTCTGAGGAATTAAACATGAACCACTCCTCTTCTCAGGGCATTTTTCTACATTTCAACAAGGTCCTCTGTTCAATAGAGGCGGCCCTCAATTTCGTTATTATTCTCTACGAGGGAGTAGAAATGATGGTTTCTCTTGCACTCGTTCATTCTTCTCTATTCCTTGAGTTCTGTCTTACTATGAATTTAAATATATTGATGCAGGACCTAATAAGGCGCTTGTCCTCTATCATCATTCAGTTAGCTTCTATCCGTACAGTAGATGTATGACTGCTGCATATGTTATGTGCTTGCCACACTCTGTATTTTTTTTTCGCTTGTACTTATTCAATATGGCAACACTAATTTCCAATATCTGTTTTGCTTGGTTTCCAGATCTCGGAGAGTTTGATGATGGAGGTACTTCAGTGTTCTTCCACAACTGGTGTGGTTATGGTAATAGTATCATGACAATTACGTAGTTTGCATATCTTTTACTCTACTATTCTGAAACAAAGAAAACTGCTGGAACATGTAAATGTAAATGGCTTTTGGTATATAGGTTTTGCATGGATATGGGAATATATTTTACTGTACAACGAAATGTTGGTAATTTTGTTCATAATTTTTTGGCATTTTGAACAAAAAATAAAGTAGGACCCGATAAACCTTTTGAGGTGGGTCGGAGTGGGTTTACATACTCTTAAGTAAGCGGTTTAAACCATGGAAAGAATGAACAAAGTTCATTAAGGAATGGATGAGAAATTGTCTCACGAAGTGAGCATGTTGCAAAAGTGCAAAATCACTGATTGCTAGAATTAAATTTGGTACAGCAAATTGGTTTGTTTTGTGAAGTCAATTTCGGAAATTGAATGGCAGATTCAATGAGTTAGCCGTTACAAATATTCATTCCTGCAAATTAAATTTGCAGCTACAATTCAATTTTGTATTATTTTCCATATTGAATGTTAAGACTCCCCATATTAATTCGCGGGCTACAAGATTCAATTTTGTATTATTTTCCAAATTGAATTTTGAGACTTCCTATATTAATTACGGAGGCTCCCCTTTTGTCCTATAAATTGGTCTCTTTTCTATTGTTTCAAGTTTCAACACACCAGAACCGAGAAACACATCTCCTTCTAATTTTTCTTATACCTTATTCTGTGTGAGAGAGTACTACGAAGCTGAACAAATTCTAGCGATAAGACGGATGCCGAAGACGCTCAAGCATCCTGTGGTGAGATGGGATTTAGTTTTAAGAAAGCCGTGTGAAACACGGGATTCAGTTTGAATTCTTTTACTTATTTCAATAATTTGTTCTTGTTTTTTTTTAGTTATTCAGTGATCTCAATTATGTATATCCATCATCTGTGTTTGTAATTTCTCCATAATCTCTGTTGGTCAAAGAACAACTTAGTTGAATCATGTGGAAGTCATCTTGAATCTATATCTATCTATCTGTGCTATGCACTAAAGGAGGTATATTACACTGTTGACAGTCTTCTTTGAAAGTTTAGATTTGCAAATGAAACTTGCTACGATTTTTGAAGTTCTAGTTTATACGATGTAAACTTTTAAGACCCTCATTTTTTTTTTAGATTCAATCATAGCATCATTTCAAAATTTTCTTGAGCTATATGATCCTCTTTGAAATTTGCAATAGACGACCTGTTGCTAGAATGATCTTATGAATCATTTGTATGTGTCTGATTGAAACCTTCATGAACAACTAGACTTGAATGTTTGATTTGGAACGTGTTTGGCCAATAGAATTTCAGGACAAGTACCTAGTTTGGGTTTTCATCACTTGAACTTTGTTAGCATTTTCTTAAAATATAATTGTACTTATATTTCTTGATGTATCCAATTTTTGAGGTGTTACACTAAGTCAGCCCCGAAATAGGTCCAAATCAGCAGAACCAGGGAGCCTGTAGCGAGCAATTCACTACAAGCATGTAGTGAGAATCTCGGCCGTTCATTTTTGTTTTAGACGGTCCAGATCTAAAATAAATTGTTCGTTATTTAAGATCCGGACTTTCCAAAACACTTTGGATGACCGAGATTTACTTACTATAGGGTATAGTGACTATAGGGTCCCCGCTGCCCAAATCAGCCACTGAAGCACCAAAACCAGCCCCAACTCTATGGTTATATAAGTTTGATGCGTAGGAATGACATATGACTTGATCATGTTTGTATTTTATGAACTAACGTCATTATTGATTGATTAGAATACTAGACGTGATAAAGTTTACAAAGTGGATATATTTGATTATTGCATTTAGAACTCATCACCCAACACTTCAATTGAATAGAAAAGTATCAAGAAGGTACTACTCATCAATCCTGAATCCAGGCAATAACCTTACTATAGCTATAGTACTATATAGGAAGTCTATAACTTTTGGATTTTAGTAGGGTTTGGTTCGATGATTTTGACTTATGAGCCCATTTGAGATTTTATTCTTGCAATGGATTTGTCACGTTTATTTATGTGAGATACTCCTATAGTTCTATGTGCGTTTAACGTGTTTCGAGTGACATATATGTTACATCAGCGTCTTTAATCATCTTCAACAGTTATAATGGCTGTGTTTGGTTAGATAGTTTAGTTTAATTTAGTTTTGATTATGTCATAAAGTGTAATGAGTGGAGAGAGATAGAGAGAAATGATG
Organism: Vaccinium darrowii; assembly: GCA_020921065.1. Taxonomy (NCBI): domain Eukaryota; kingdom Viridiplantae; phylum Streptophyta; class Magnoliopsida; order Ericales; family Ericaceae; genus Vaccinium; species Vaccinium darrowii. Next base: position 1,328,120 of record CM037152.1, on the reverse strand, counting down.
ATGTCATCAAAACTAAAACTAAACTGGGAAACGAACAGGGCCAATGAACTTAACTTTCAAATGGATTTCCAATATTTATTATGTGAGACATATGTGTCTGACGTGTTCTGAGTCGCATATATAATACATCAACGTCTTTAATTAAATTCAACCATCGCAACTTGACTTTCAAATAAATTCGCAATGTAGCTCACTTTTTTTTTTTTTTAATTGAGACATTCACCGTCTCACTCACCATACTTCACATGTCAATTTATTTGTCAAATCACCAATAAAAAGTACTCCCTCCGTCCCATTTTGATAATCCAATTCGGTCTCCAATGCTAGAACTAATTAAAATCTATCATATGAGATCCATATTGCACATAAAATTCATTGTAGATTGAAAGACATTAACAATTTAAAAATTATATCGGAGACCGAATTGGACTATCAAAATGGAAAGGAGAGAGTAAACGGTTCCACTTAAGTGACCTATCATGCATGAATTGGGACACCATATGATAATGGCTCATGAGTATAGGGAACTTATGTAAGAGGCAACTAATTTGCCGCCGGACTGGTCCAAAAGAACCCCTAAAAGTAGAGGGAAATATTGGATATAACATGTGGCAATAAACCAATACAACGGCCCAGCCGGCCCAATTATTTGACCACAGCACACAGAAATTCCAACTTTTATAAATAAAAAAATAAAAAATTGCTCTGGGTTGTCTAAAAATTTCTGAACATCGAATCAGAAAATGAGATGCCAACAAACAAGCCTTTGTAAAAAATTACAAACGACAAAAGCAGGTACCTATAAAAATGAAATTGGGATAAGGAACACAGGCAAAACGAGGACAGCAAATTATTTGTATTTTGTACAGAATTTTTGTCCGACATGTTCCCAGATATTTTCAATTCTTAATTATAGATACATCGTTGACATTATTATATCCGCGTTCCAACCCCGTGTAGCGTATGTGTTTCTTGGATTCAAGGGCCCCCGCTGTGACTTGGGATACAACACGCAGGTTGTTGAGCTCTACATTCAGGGCTTGTTCCGAGTTTGAAAACATAATCTAAATCGTTAACTGTTTAGAGTTAAACGAGAAGAGCGACTAAAAAAAAATCAAGTTGTTCAGATATTGTTTAACCTATACTGATCAAATCAAATAATCTCACTAAGAACTTTTGAAATTGTATTTGCTGTTATTTACTTAATTACTAAAAATGTTAGTTGTTTACTAAGTTAATGATGTCCACTTGATTTGATTTTGTTATGGGGTAGTTGTCTCATGTCTGTGTCTAGCTCCGAACGAGGACCAATTTAGACGAGAACAACGATTCGAAGAAAATCAAGTTGTTCGAATATTGTTTAACCTACTGAGCAAATCAAATAATCTCACTAAGAATTTTGAAATTGTATTTTTTGTTATTTTACTCTCTAAAAACGCTATTTGTTTACTAAGTTAATGTTGTCCAATTGATTTGATTTTGTTATGGGGTTGTTGTCTCATGTCTGCGTCTAGCTCTAAACATGGACCAATTTAGATTATATTTTCGAGTTTGAGACAAGACCTGAACCTTTCCTTTCCTTTTCTTTCTTTTCCTTTCTTTTTTTTTGTTTCAACGATTAAGAGTTGTTATAGCTAATTTACGTGCACTTCGACTATTCTCGCTCGAGCGAGATGTACCTCTCCTTTCAGCCATAAGTCCCCATCTCATTTTACATATGGCCTTTTATTTTATTTTGGGCATTGAGTTGTTTATAAAGAAGCTCCACCCTCCCAAAGCACAAGCCAAAACAACCCACAATTATGAAAGAAGCTATTGGTCTAGACTTCGAGGACCAAACCACCTGTTCCACTTCCACCACCACCACCACCACCACCATTGCCGCTGCCTCGCCCGCCTCTTCCTCCGCCGTGTCACCAACAGAAACCTCAACCAAAGTTGTGATCAAGAAAGGCAGTAAAATGGCCAATCAAGAAGGGAAAAGCGACGAACTAAGACACCCGATTTACCGCGGCGTTCGGAAACGGAGCTGGGGCAAATGGGTATCCGAAATCCGTGAGCCGAGGAAGAAGTCAAGAATATGGCTCGGGACTTTCGAGACGCCCGAGATGGCTGCTCGAGCCCACGACGTAGCCGCCATTGCAATCAAAGGCCACTCGGCTCACTTAAACTTCCCTGAGCTGGCTCATGAGCTGCCACTCCCGGCTTCCACGTCGCCCAAGGACATCCAAGCCGCTGCAGCCCAAGCGGCCACTCTGGCTGCTCCGATAACCAATGAAGCCAAAGCCGAGCCATCTCGAGCCGAGTCAATTGATTCTTCTCAATCCCCTGAGTCATTGACTTCGCCCCGAAGCAACATTTTGGAGGACCCGTTTTCAGACTTGCCGGATCTGCTTCTCAGCATCGGGTGTCGAAACGACGACGTTCATGACATGGTGATGTGGCAGGTGAGCAGAGATGAGCCTGTTTTTGTTGAGGATGAGTTTTGGCTTGAAGACCCTTTCTTGTGGAGCTAATTATAAAATATTACCGATATAGGGCATTTGTTGTAAATATGTCCAAACTTTTGACTAGTGTACTAACAAGTTTTTGTGATTACTAAAATTGGATCAAATTCACAGTTTGGTTGTGCCTACTAAGAAACTCGAAAATTGTTGGATCAATTCATAGAAAAAGGCCTACCCGGCCGGTATGGAAAATGCCAAGTCCTCAGAAATTACCTAGAAATTGGAATAAATGGCTCAGATTAACCAAGTGAATCTGAGTCACTCATTTCAATTTTTGGGTAAAAATTCTGGGTATGGAGTACTACTGCTGGCCAGTATTGGAGACTCTTAAGTCTCGCTATTGCAGAGTCTAAATGAGGGTTGAATTTGCTCAGTCTTTATTCTGAGAGCGGATAGGCTTTTTCTGTGGCTCGAACCCGTAATCACCAGGGTAATCTTAGCGTTTCACGTCGACCGTCCTTCGTCGGTAGATCAATTTATCAAATTTGAGATTTGGGTTTGCATGTGATCCACTTCTGTAAGGATGAATGCTTAAAAAGGATACAGGTTGTCTTAATCTTCAGTTCTGTTTCTTCTTTATTTCTTTTTTTTTCCTTTGTTTTTCCTTTGTTTTTGCCGGTAGTATTCAATGACAGTGCAAAGGCTGGTGTTTCCAGCGTTTCCGGTGGAATTTCTCTGACTGCATCACACCTGATAAAGATGTAAAAGGAAGAAATGCTACTCCATATTATAGTCAATACGTTATTAACTAAGTGAGACCAAGGAAAAAGGAATAGATCTTGTGTTGTTTTCTTGTTTTCTTGGGCGGTTAGGGGTGTCCGGGCTAACTTACGCACACCTCAACAGATTCATTCCATGGTCTAATCAAAACAGATCATTCACCTCGGAACCAGAGAATTTACCAAAGAAGCTCTCAGCTTGACTCCAAGAGATTGCCAAGTTCGAATTTAGTTTGGGCACACCTTGACTAGATCTTCTCTTTAGTACGGTCAAAATCAGGTCATTCACACCAGAACGAGAGAATTTACAAGGAAAGCTATTGCAACTTGACTTTAAGAGATTGCCAAGTTCTGATTTAGAATGTGTGGGTTTACAACACATTCATATTATCACTTCAGCTAATCATGTCTTTGCCTCATGTTTTCAGAGGATATTAAAACCGGGTTACCAATGGGTGGCCAGTGAGTGAGTGCTGTGGACCCCAAAGATGAAAGATCTACAAATGTCTTCCTGCTGTCAACCAAATTGAAATTAAAAAAATAGATAATTTGTAGTTTGGACCTTCCAAAACTGATTAAATTATTTCAGCCTCTCCATATATCAAGTACACTTACCCTTGTCTCTATCTAAATCTAAACAGTTAACCTTGGATCATGCAGCAAGTGGTGACTAGCTCATGCGGTAGAGTTCTTGGATATCCCACACAGCATCTCGGGATCAAGTCTCATTCCCCCCTTCCTTATGTAATAAATTAGGTATGACGATTGAAAAAAAAAAAAAACTTGGATCATCTTTTACACATTGGATCACCTTATACAGGGGATCATGGTCAAGGTGACTCTTTCTTGGATCATCTTTTGTTCTTGGTTTGAGGGATCACTTTTATCTTTCTGCCATATCATATTGTTTCTTCACTTTAAATCATATATGCAAACCATACATACGTTCTAGGCAACTTCCAAAAAGTTTAGCCCTCTCAATTTGCATCATATATAACTTAATTTAACCCAAGCTTAGCAATGGGAATAACTTAGAGCTTAAGCATTTCAGCTCATGTTATGACTTTTGTTTTAGGGGCTGGACAGTCTAGTACTCTAGTTCATCTATTTGTGGGCCCTTTTAGGATCCACTTGGATGTTGCGACCATTATTTTTTTTTTAGAACTCATCGAGAACATCAACGACATTAAGTATTATATCAACCAAATATCGGTTGAGAAATGAGTTCTGATTTAGTGTTGAAATACTCTTTTTCAAGATAAACGTGTCCTGAAAAAATATCAACTGATTTTTGGCTTGATCACTAGTGTTCCTCATGAGATCTAAAAGGAATGAGCAATTACGGTCATCAAAGTATAGCCGACAATGAGACACAATTACAATCCCTAAAAGGGCCCGGACAGAATCCGGTCTCATTCTGCATGCGATTGGGTGATTAATAGTTGTAGGCACCATTCATGTTTAGATATCTATTATGGACGAGTTATTATTGTTGATAGATCACTGGTTTAGTTCTTGATGAGATCTAAAAGAAATTAACAATTACAGTCGTCAAAGTATAGCCGACAATGAGACACAACTACGATCCCTAAAAGGGCCCGGAGAGATTCCGGTCGAATTCTGCATGCGATAGGGTGATGATTAACATTTGTAGGTAACAATTTATGTCTAGATATCTATTATGGACGAGTTATTGGTGTTGATAACAAAAAAAGACAATCAATTATGTATCAAATGTGGGACAGACTATAGAAAGGGACATAGAAAATACCGCTCACCTAATTATCGAATTATGTATGATCGTGGTGCATCCAAGCCTTGGTTTGAGATTTCTGGCCGAGTTTACACTTATATTTTTGGTATTTTTCGTTTCGGTATTTTTGTCTTTTCTGAATTTTTGTAGAATTCACGTTTTATTTTATAGATCAATTATTTGTGCAGACAAGAAGACTCTAAAAAGTAAAAAATTGTGATGAACAGTAATTTTTTTAAAAAAAAGTTCACTAAAAATGAAAAAATACGGAACAACTACTAGTATATTTTGTCTTCAATGTCGTCTTATATGATCTTTTATTTCTCTCACGTGAGAAACGATGGTCCTAAAAATTATGACAGAAAGGTACGTAAACAAAAATTACGAAAATAGTCAAATTTCGATTTTGTCTATACACATAAAGCAAGTACTCCTATAGTTTAATAGTTTTAGTATCCACATGTATAAAATTCGAGGAATCCACAAGATGGTTAATTGGCAAACGTACAAGCATATTGTAATTGGCAATATTTAGGAAACGAACAATAAAATATGTCATTGTTGTTGATGAAACAAAAACATGTAACATGCATTGAGAAAAGTACTTGGC